>JAASAO010001027.1:0-55446 GCA_017311375.1 Mytilus coruscus | reverse complement strand
TTGACATATGTGTCACATAAGTATTGCCACTAAGATATTTGTTTTCAATTCATTATTCATAAAGCGGTTTATTTGTCTAAGAACAACACGACCTTTTATAGGTTTTATAGCAGGACTTGAAGATGTTTTTACTTTACATTAATCAGTTAAGCTATAGATTTTTATTTTTTTTTTAATAATAATAAACATTTGTCAGAATGTTATTAAAAGTGTTATTATTCAACCATCAGCATTTCTGCCGGACTCGTCAGTATCGTCAAAAGTATGCTACTTACAAAAACACTGCTCTAACAGAGTTATAAAGAAGAACGACTGAGATCGACATTCCGTATAGTCACCTATATAAAGCAGTACCGTCAAGGGTATGCTACTTACACAAACACTGCTCCAACAGAGTTATAAAGAAGAACGACTGAGATCAACATTCCGTATAGTCACCGATATAAAGCAGTATAGTCAAGGGTATACTACTTACACAAACACTGCTCCAACAGAGTTATAAAGAAGAACGACTGAGATCAACATTCCGTATAGTCACCGATATAAAGCAGTATCGTCAAGGGTATACTACTTACACAAACACTGCTCCAACAGAGTTATAAAGAAGAACGACTGAGATCAACATTCTGTATAGTCACCGATATAAAGCAGTACCGTCAAGGGTATACTACTAACACAGACACTGCTCCAACAGAGTTATAAAGAAGAACGACTGAAATCGACATTCCAATCTAATTGTGACAGATTGTAGTCCGGAAGTATAATCAAACTTGAATTTCCCATTACAGAAACCTGTCGTTATTTTTAGCCAAACGATCAAAACAAACACTATAATTAATTATTACTTTTCTTAAATATCTGCTAAAAATACATGAGGAAAACCATTGCGTAAAGTACATTATATGTGTTAAAAATTAAGTTGTTCTCAAGGACAACTTATATCACTTAATTGTGTGATTAATATTCTTTGCTAGCATTCGTTGGTGATTTTTTACTGCTGGCATATCATTCTATCTATAGTTTACATTAGGCTATTAATGTTTCAATATTATTTAATATATTATAAACATTTGTCTGAATGTATAAACCAGTTTTTAAACATTTCTGCCCCATTGTTATTTTCATACAAACGTTTTATGTATTTTGTACTTATAAAGTGTATATTTTACCATTTGAAAGAAATGTAAAAAAAAAAAACTTCATGTGTATGTAACTGAATTGTTAAGATAACTTTTGTGATTTGAATTTTGTCTATTGAGAGGTTACCCCGCATCTGTTTTGGACATGATAGTAAACTAGGGCAAGGATAACTATATTTTCATTTAGATTGTTGCCAATACCCCTTGAGAGAAATACTCTTAACTCTCTGGCGCTATACATCTAATATTGGTATTTGCTTTGGATTGTTTCCACGAACTTTGCTTTTGGTTTGTCCTATGTTAAGGGTAATCGACTGTATTCCACGTTAATAAAACAGGTATTAACAAGACATTTTACGATAAAATTAAGATTTTGGTTTCGTCTGGAATGTTCAATATTACTTAAATGAACATTTTTTAATGTTAGCCTTTTGTATGTGAGTAATATGGCAATTGTTTTGTTATTAACTACTGCATGAAGAGGGCAAACCGTTTAAAAAAAAAAAAATATTCATTTTGCAAAAACAGTCAACGAAAACTTTTGCGTTAATTATTGTTCAGGTTTTACTTGCCTTTACAGTTACTAGGGTAACTTAATTGAAAATTGATGATTGATAATCCAGATACAAAATTAAAAACACTTGTATTGACCTAGCTATTGTAAAGTATTTCCACAAATATAAATGTATAATATATTCATATTAATTGACTATAATGCAGTAAAACGGTCAGAGAACAAATAGTGTTATTGTTTATGAGCAAATCTAGAAAATGTTACTCTCCAACTTACTTTTTATTTATTGCAAGTAAATGTCAGTACGCATGCAATAGTTCAACGAGTTTTTTAAACAGCTTTACGTACCATACTGCCAGTTTTCTATGATTTCTACAACATGAATGCAAAGCTAAATTTCATTTTTAAAATGTAATTATCATGAACTTGAGGAACAATAAGATTTTCCAGATTGATATAGTTAACTCATTTGACGGATTTTCGGCTTTTATAGATTTGTAAGTATATGAATGAATAGAAAAATGTTGCAATGAGCTGCTGGTTGTTTTTTGCATTATATCGTACATCTCCTGTTAATACAATTGCTTATTTTGATGTCTATTTTGTGAAGGCAATAATCTATAAGCAATTTCCGTTCTCTTTTTGAAATTGATTTTGATTTGATTTTTTGTGTTTTAACGCCACTTTTAAGCACCGCTTTTGGGCTATTTCGTGGCGGCCAGTTTTTATTGGAGGAGGAAGCCGGAGTGCCCGGAGAAAACCACCGACCTTCGATAGGAAAACTGACAATCCTAGTCAATTAAGATTGGAGTCGAGTTCACCCGCACGAGCGGGGTTCGAACTCGCCACCGAGGCCCCCTCTTTTTGAAAAGATAATTGCAACTGTGTTATAAATGTTACAAATTCGTGTTCTATCAATTTACTGTTAAGTTCAGGTAAAACATAAATTATTTTGTATTCGTAAAATGTGATAAAGCAGTTAGTCATGTTCCTTGTGCATGAAAGTAAAGAGCAATTAATAACCATTATGACTTCTCCAAAATCATTTTGTAAAAAACATAAAACAAAATATTGAGACAATTATTATAAAAAAGAGGCGAACGATACCAAAGGGACAATCAAACTCATAGGTCAAAAATAAACTGACAATGCCACGGTTAAAAAAGAAAAAAAAAGAGACTGAGCAAAACGAACCCCGCCAAAAAGTGCTCCGGAAGGGTAGGCAGATCCTGCTCTAGATGTGGCACCCGTCGTGTTGCCCCTGTTAGTACAAACCCGGTAATAAGTCTCATTAGGTAGGTCAAGTTCGGGAAAAGGGGAAGGGATTGTAGTTACGACTTTTGGTACATATTCGCTATAATCTGTGAAATTTATATTCCATAACAGTCAAACAACTGGTGATGGCGTCCGTAAAATTTACAAAGGAATGAATTCAACTTCACCACTAGGAATTCTTGGTTTAATAGCTTCCTTGTGACGAGCAAACCACTATCAAGGAAATCATGATAGAATTAAATTAAAATTAGGCGAGGGAAATATGTAAAAATTGGAGGTTTACCTATCTATAAAGCCAGATAAAGCCACTGTTTCGTTGTTGTTTTTTTTTTCTTCCGGAAACTGGCTGTATCAGATAAGGGATATGACAGTTGTTCTCTTTTTGTTCCGTTGGTAAATATAATCGAGTATTTGACTTTTGTTAGACTTGATTTTTTTCAGATAGAATTCGCCAATAAAGGTTTAGATACTATCAATATTAGCAATATTTTCCACCATAAATCTGTACAAAAACTATATTTGATTACTTCACAAATAAAGCTACACCTGCAATTTCATAAACTTATACCACATCTATTGCATCCAAGATTTTCGGGGCCTCGGTGGCCGAGTGGTCTAAGTAGT
The DNA here is from genome assembly GCA_017311375.1 of Mytilus coruscus. NCBI lineage: Eukaryota > Metazoa > Mollusca > Bivalvia > Mytilida > Mytilidae > Mytilus > Mytilus coruscus. The sequence goes on along the minus strand of JAASAO010001027.1, from coordinate 51,894 downwards.
TACTACTGTAATCACTAGCCAGTCAACACTGAGGTTGTGAGTTCGAACCCCGCTCGTGCGGGTGCACTCGACTCCAATATTACTTGACTAGGATTGTCAGTTTTCCTATCGATGGTCGGTAGTTTTCTCCGGGCACTCCAGCTTCCTCCACCAATAAAAACTGGCCGCCACGAAATAGCCCAAAAGCGGTGCTTAAAAGTGGCGTTAAAACACCAAAAAATCAAATCAAATCCAAGATTTTCAACTAAAGAGGATTTTAGAGGCCTTTAACCTGAAATATGTGAAATCCAAACCTCCGGATTGCTCATGTGCAGTGTCAATATACAATTATAGTCCAGCTGGCCATGTTATGACTGGCGACCTTGGTATCGTTACCAATGAACAACTAAGAGAGTTGTTAGCCAAGGGATCAAAATATAGAATTCCCCAGCCCATCAACTGTAAAAAGAACTTCAGGTTGTTGATGGATGCAGTTGAGGTCTATGCTAGAAAATGGGTAAAGCACGAACCAGACGAACCAGAACTGGACACTTTGTCGGAATGGATCAAAGCTATTCGATCATGCATCCCAAAGCGCATTCAGAAACTACGATGTACTATGAGTACAAGGGTTTCTAACCCATTCAAGAACCCAGAGGTTGTAGATGCTTTATACTCTTTGCATGGAAAATATGTCGTTGTTCCAGCAGATAAAGCCTCCAATAATATTGTCTTCGTATGTTAAAACCATTATTTGCAATGTCTCACAAAAGAGCTTGGAATAAATAGCAGAACTGGTTATCCTACATATTCTTTAACATCATTTAGATAAAATTTTACAAAATCATAAATCTGTCCTTCGATCTTCCTTTTGGTATTAGCATCAAAGAAAACGAAGAAAATCTACCATCATTATACTGGATGCAAAAACTTCACAAAACTCCGTTAAAGAACGATGCATAGCTGGATCATCAAGATGTTGGACTTAACATCTTTCTAAAGTGCTGACTACTATTCTTTCTACAGTAAAAGATGGCTTTCAAAAATATTGTGATGAGATATATTCAACCAGTGGTGTCAATCAGTTGAGAATTCACAAAAACTTCTAAAGATCTACAACTAAATCTTAGATGACATTCTCTGCGATTTTGCAGCAACATTAAGACCTTTGATTTTTCTACTCTTTACTCTACTATTCCCCATGCTCAATTAAAAGATCGACTGCACCATCTCATTAAACAGAGCTTTTTATATAAAAATGGGAATCGTAGATATACATTTCTTGTTTTGGGTTATTTTGTGACGAACCACTCTGATTCTATCAGAAAATACACTAAAGATGATATTATCAATATGCTTGACTTTTTAATCGACAATATATTTGTTGAGTTTGGAAGATTGATATTTCAAAAGCCAGTCAGTATTCCAATGGGTACTAATTGTGCATCCCTTCTGGCCGATTTGTTTTTGTACTCGTATGAAGCAGAATTCATTCAGAACCTTCTAAAAGACAAAAAGAAAAAGCACCTTTCGAAATTCTTTAAATTTACTTTCATATATATTGATGATGTCCTATCAATGAATAACCCATATTTCAGTCAGTACTTGCATCACATATATCTCTGTGAATTTGAAATTAAGGATACTACTGATACTAGAAGGACTGCTTCATACCTTGATCTTTTCCTCAATATTGACACAGATAGACGACTTCACACTAAAATCTATGACAAACGGGATGAGTTCAACCTTCCAATTTTCAATTTCCCATTTCTCAGCAGTAACATACCCTCTGCTCCGTCATATGGTGTTTACATATCTCAATGTTCTCACTATAAGGACTTCATATACAGGAGTGTGCTCCTTAAGCAGAAACTGCTCCAACAGTGTTATGAGGAGGAAAGATTAAAGATGACACTCCGTAAATTTTATGGACACCATCACGAATTGGTTGATCAATACGATGTGTCTGTGCCTAAACTGACTAACAACATATTTACCTTGCTTATATTGTGGTTTAACATCTATGTCGTCGGTCTGCTAAGTACCGAACGTGGTCTATTCCCGAATATGACTGTTTTGTCGAGTGTGAATTTGCATGGATATACGACGTGTCTCGGTATTAATACATCCAACATTCATGTATTTAGTTATGTTTCTTTAGTGGGTTCGGTTGGATATACTGTAATGTCTTATCGTTTGTGGTTTGAATTCTGTATTTTTGGTACATTTCATATATGACTTATTTGTTAGTATAGTCGATTTAATCTATTTCCATTTTCCGTGGATAAAGTATTGTGTAAGTCCAAATAGTAATGACGTCGTCACAGCATTAATTTAAACTAGCCTTTTAAGACCGACATAATCATGATAATTATTTGGACTACAGATGGGTGCAGTCCTAACCTGTACAGCAAGTTAACTTGATAACCAGTCATTTGGACTGGTCAAAGTTAACCTGTGACCGGACTTAGGACTGCTCTGACCAGTCCTAGGACCAAAATCTAGTTAACTTGAAAAGCGGACTTGGTCCTAGGACTGCTTTTATGTCTGCCAAAAAGATAACTTGGAAACAGGTCCGCTATTGATATAAGTTAACTTCGAACCGGTCCTGTCATAAAGTTAACATAAGTTAACTTCAAAACCAGTCCTGCCACAAAGTTAACATACGTTAACTTTTGCCTTGACAATTCCGATCGAAACCAGACCTGTTCCCAAGTTAACTTATGACTGGTCTTCTAAACACTAAGTTAACTTGTAACCAGGACCGCTCTACATCGATTTTAAAAAAAAATATTTTTTTAATATCTTTTTTTCTTTGTATAAACATCGAAAACATGTTAGCTTCATTTCCTGTACATAGTTTTAATCACTACATCTGTTCTCTGCACCGTTTTGTATATAACTAAAATATTAACTAGTTTTAAATAAATAGGCCACGTATGCACCAGTTATTAATCATCTTTATTCAGATGGAAAACTGGTAAACTTAAAGAAGAAGAAGAAATCAATACTTCATGATATAAACAGGATTATATATATATATATATATATTTGTAAATAAAGTACGCATAAAACGTAACGTTGTTATACAAATTTATCCATGATTTGCCTTTCTATAAATTAAAAACCCGATCTTGGTTACAATGCTAACAGGCATTGAATATATATTCCAATACCTATCAAATTCAACCATAATTTATGATGCCAGTATGTCCTCCTTTTATTCAAAATATTGATACGTAACAAAATTTCAGTAGTTTTGATACCGCATGCTGCCTTGTACAACAAAATTATTTGACCGCATCAACGAAATCTGACTATAAGTGTACTTTAATTTGTAAATCTACATACCCGTATAGTAAATCAGCCATATTTTTTATGTCAGGATTCAATGTATAATACAAATGACAGCAATATTCCCAGCAGGCACACAACGTTGAACCAACGTTGAAAATATATTGAAATTTGATTGTAGCGTTGATCAACGTAAAATCAACGTTGTATCAACGTCAATCCTATCAACGTTTAAATCATGTTGTTTAATCAAAGTTGATTGGTGGTTAAAAATATCAACGATGAACTTTCAACGTTGAATCAACATTGAATTTGGAGTTGATGCTTTCAATGCTTTAATTGGTTGAAAATATAACGTTGATAAAAGGTTTAGTTAAGTTTGATAAGTGTCGACCAAAGTTTCATTCAAGATGAGATTGAAGCAACTTTGTAGAGTCCTTTTTGCTAAAATAATCACTTTTTATTTATATTGGTTTACTGATGTTTTGAATAAATTCAATGATTACTGTTGCATATATAAATTTATCTTTAAATTGCGATAAAATATTATAATTACTCGAAACGGATATCTTTTTCTGATTGGCGCATGCGTATGAGGCCGACATTTCGAATTTATTTGCGCCAATTTGATTACCACATCAAGTTAACAGTTGCTCTCAGCAGTGCAAAGTAAGTATAATTTTCATTTATTGTTTGATTTAATAATAGTTATATGATAATTTAATGTATACAATAGTGTAGCTGTAATTATATGAGTAAAGTGATTTAAGGAGTTCAGATATAATTTATAATTATACACGTAGTTGTCATACTTCAGCAGATAAGATACACACATATGGTTTAAGTCTCGGGGAACAACAAGGTTTACCTTAAGATATATTTGTATATTTATTGGGTAAGGCAACTTATTATGTAAAGACTTGAAAAAGAGGGAGTGTTTTTATGAACAATGATTTGGTAAGTAAAAACAAAAGCGTATGGCAAAGAATTCTATCATTGCAGATATTGGGAGGGTGGAGTCATAATATATCATGGAACATCGGATGAAATTGAAGAATTTATTCGTCTGGCAAATAATAATAATCAATTATCATCAGTGAAGTTCACATATGTGATCTCATACTAGTTCTTTTACATGTTTTTTGTGTTGATATAATTAAAAGTCAAAGATTTACAACACAAGGCGTTCCTGACCTTGCAACACATTTAAAACAAATTCTTTTCTCTGGGTCAGAATAGTTGTCACTCACAGCATGTATTCCGAGGATTTATTATTGAAGCAATACGGTAGATAAGAAACATGTGTGATCATAACAAATTAATACACAATGATCTGACCAATTTCAAAGTGGTTTATATGATAACGTCGAAATAGATGTTTTATCAATTGACCGTATTGAATTATTACAGCGCAAAAATCAAGGAAATAGAAAATAGTCCTTTAGTTTTGATATCTAAACTTAATCCATATGCATGTTAACGTAAAATTAAATAAGATGTATCACGAAAGACTGGAATTTATTGAAGTTTGAAGAAAATGTAAACACAGGTTCAAAGTTGAACTACTTCTTGCGTTTAGCAACCATGCCGAAAGTATCTATTGATGAAGAATTTAGATGTAAAAAGACATATATTAATATAGTTAATTATACGTGAATAATATTTATCTTATATTATATTAAAGTAAAGCATCTTAAGATGACCATCCAAAGCTTTATATATCTGCCGAAACACTAAAAAAGTATATATAGGACATTCTTGTATCTTAAGAGGAGTGACTGTCAAGATCTCGGTGCTTGTGGTGCATTATTGTTTCGCAAGATGAGTGACTGTCAAGATCTCGGTGCTTGTGGTGCATTATTGTTTCTCAAGATGAGTGACTGTAAAGATTTCGGTGCTTGTGATGCATTATTGATTCTCAAGACAAGTGACTGTCAAGATCTTGTTGCCTGTGGTGCATTTTTGTTTCTCAAGATAAGTGACGGTCAAGATAAATAAAATTGAAACCCCATTAGCGTATTGTGAGATCTTCAAACTATAATTTAGGATTAAAATTAATTATAAAGCCCTTGATTCTCAGAGGCAGAGCTGGGGACGGTTCCAGGCATCCCTTTTGAGGACAAAAATGTTTTTTATATAAGGAATCAATGAAGCATGACTGGAGTGGCCCCTAGCTTTATGCAGTCAGTGGACCCCCTTATGAAAATTTCTGGATCCGCTTTAGATTCCAGAATCTTGTTGGATTATGGAGGACAAATTTAACGTAATGCTACAATAAAAATAATTGAACTTAAAGGTTTTCAACCAATTTATGAAAGGTTTTGGAAGTCAAAATTTTGTAAGCGTTTCACACATATGAAACTTTTTATTTTCAAGTTAAAAGGAGTTGACAATTAAGAAATGCTGCAAATATTTTTTTTTTTCTTTTTTTTTTTTTTTGTAGATGTCTTACAAACAAACCCGTGTCGGAAATTACATACCGGGTATAAAGAATAAACATGCCTTTGGTGATTCAAGCTCGTTTGAAATAATAAGAGGTGAGTATTGAAATATATATCATTGTTTTTCCATATTACAAATTGTGTGAGATTTTGTCACTTTGTCTCTAAAATCTTTGAGTTTTTTTAGAAATATTTTTATTTTCTCTTGTCTGAACTCAAGTTAAAAAGAAAACACATGGTCGCTCTCCATAGATATTTAAAGAAATAACAATAGCATTGCACAGAGATTATTAGGGCCCGCCGAATGGCGGACGGCCTATAGTGATCAGTCTGTCCGTCCGTCTGTCCGTCCGACCGTCCGTCCGTAACAAATCGTGTCCACTCTATATCTAGAGAACCGTTATGATTTCAAAGTTTATACTTGACATGTATATTAACCAACACTAGAGGGTATGTCATAATGTATGTACAATTTTTCTAGGTCAAAGGTCAAGGTCAAAAACTTTGGTTTCAGTTGACAACCCCATGTCCTATGGTAAAGATCGTGTCCGCTCTATATCTTGAGAACCGTTATGATTTCAAAGTTTATACTTGACATGTATATTAACCAACACCAGAGGGTGTGTCATAGTGTATGTACAGCTTCCTAGGTCAAAGGTCAAGGTCAAATACTTTGGTTTCAGTTGACAACCCCATGTCCTATGATAAAGATCGTGTCCGCTCTATATCTTGAGAACCGTTATGATTTCAAAGTTTATACTTGACATGTATATTAACCAACACCAGAGGGTGTGTCATAATTTATATACAACTTCCTAGGTCAAAGTTCAAGGTCAAAAACTTTGGTTTCAGTTGACAACCCCATTTCCTATGGTAAAGATACAATTTTTAATGCACATTATTCACAGCGGGGCCCACAGAGATGGGTCCCATCTCAATGATATCTAGTTTGTTCACATATAACAGTAGTATTCTTTATTAGAGCTGCATAATGATATTTACGAAGTTATGATAAAGATAGTAAAATGTGTTTTTTTCTGTTGCAGATGCTGTAGTTACAAGTGACTAATGTGCAACAGAGACCACAATATGGAACTACTGTGCAAGATACTTCAAGTATGCCCCTGTTATATCTGGGAATGTGTCTAGCAGAAGGAGTAAATTTTTAAATAAAATTAATTGTTCAGTTTGTGATTGTTTAAAATTGTAAGATGCATATGTGAGCAACTTGTTATATAATTACTGTTTTATGTCACAAACATATTTTGTGTATTAACAGAATAGTTATAAGCACAATAAGATCCTGTCTATAAAGAAAAATACTGTTACAAAAATGTATGCCAACTGACATAACAATAAAGTTTCCGATTATCTATGCCTGGTAAGGTTAACATGGTTAATAAGTTGTTCATGTTCTTCTTGTCAAGTCTTGAATCATAAACATCAGATTCAGAAATGAGTGGTCTCCTTACCAGTATTACCGAAACAAAGAGAATGACTTATTTTCCACTTGATCATAAAATGTAGAGAAATTTAAAAAGGGAAATATTCGAACAGGCAGAAATCTCAATGACATAAATATTGAATTCTGCAACAGACTACATGTACATCAACCACCGACGCATGACTACTCCCACTTAATACATATAGTTTTGCGAGAGTTTTATTACACATAAAATGGTATTGATGGATATAATAAGGGGTAATGACTTTAGCTGTTATCAAACCTCAATTTAACCAATGTTCAACATCCTATTCCCAACATGTACCACATTTCGAGTTTCAACTTAAATTAACCCTAAAACAGTCTACCTGGAGCAAATCCCACCTATTTTCAACATAAACTGACCACAGTTCAACCAGCTTTCGACCTGATTTCAACATACACTGAACACAGTTCAACCAACATTCGACATGTTTTCAGCATACATTGACCACCGTTCAACCAGCATTCAACCTGATTTCAACATACACTTACTACAGTTCAACCAACATTCGACATGATTTCAACATACACTAACCACAGTTCAACCAGCAATCGACTTTTTTCAACATACACTGACATAATTTAGACCAAAATTCAACCTATTTTCAACGTTGAAAGCTGACGTTGAATCAAAATTATGTTTTCAACGTCATATCAATTTTCAATCCAACACTACTTTTCAACATTGATTCAACGTTGAAATCTGACGTTTATTGAATGTTGAATCAACGTTGTTGTGCCTGCTGGGATTGGAATACAATAAATACAAATTTTTGGTCGCATAAATTTATGATCCCAGTAAGTCCTCCTTTTATTCAAAATATTGGTACGTAACAAAATTTCAGTAGTTTTGATACCTCATGCTGATTTGTACAACAAAATTATTTGACCGCATCAACCAAAACTGACTATATGCATGTGTACTTTAATTTGTAAATCTATATACCCGCATAGTAAATCAGCCATATTTTTCATGTCAGGATTCAATGTATAATACAAATGACAGCAATATTCGATTACAATAAATACAAATTTCTAGGCGCATAAATTTATGATGCCAGTATGTCCTCCTTTTATTCAAAATATTGATACGTAACAAAATTACAGTAGTTTTGATACCTCATGCTGACTTGTACAACAAAATTATTTGACCGCATCAACCAAAACTGACTATATGTGTACTTTAATTTGTAAATCTATATACCTGCATAGTAAATCAGCCATATTTTTTCATGTCAGGTTTCAATGTATAATACAAATGACAGCAATATTGGAATACAATAAATACAAATTTTTTGGTCGCATTAATTTATAATGCCAGTAAGTTCTCCTTTTATTCAAAATATTGGTACGTAACAAAATTTCAGTAGTTTTGATACCTCATGCTGACTTGTACAACAAAATTATTTGACCACATCAACCGAAACTGACTATATGTGTACTTTAATTTGTAAATCTATATACCTGCATAGTAAATCAGCCATATTTTTCATGTCAGGATTCAATGTATAATACAAATGACAGCAATATTGAAATACAATAAATACAAATTTTTGGTCGCATAAATTTATGATGCCAGTAAGTCCTCCTTTTATTCAAAATATTGGTACGTAACAAAATTTCAGTAGTTTTGATACCTCATGCTGACTTGTACAACAAAATTATTTGACCACATCAACCGAAACTGACTATATGTGTACTTTAATTTGTAAATCTATATACCTGCATAGTAAATCAGCCATATTTTTTATGTCAGGATTCAATGTATAATACAAATGACAGCAATATTCGAATACAATAAATACAAATTTTTAGGCGCATAAATTTATGATGCCAGTATGTCCTCCTTTTAATCAAAATATTGATACTTAACAAAATTTCAAAACCAAGCATAGCATGAATGTTCCTTATGAGGTGATGACCAAGTGTTGTTATTTTGATAGCCGAACCATCATCCAAGATGGCGGCCAGCAGGGGACTTAGTTTAACATAAGACACTATAGGAAATACAAATGCTTCTTCTAGAAGAGCACTGAATGGAATGAAACCAAAAATGGCATAAATGTTCCTTATGAGGTGCTTATGAAATGTTGATACTTTGTTGCCGATTTACAGTTCAAGATGGCCACCAGGATTTTTGATTAAGTTACAGGGCCAATATTAAACCAAATTTGGCCTCAATCATTATTAGGGTATATGTTATGATGTTAATCTATTTTTACATGATTTCCAAAACCAAAGTAGAATCAGGTGAGCGACACTGGCTCTTGGGAGCCTCTAGTTTTTTTGCATGTATTTGATACTGTAACTTTAACGGCTTCCTCTGCCTCTTTTTTAGACTTATACCTCGAATTTGACATAAGTGGTCATCTCAGTACCAGAATCTATGACAAACGAGACGATTTTAATTTTGAAATTATCAATTTCCCCCACCTTAGTACAATACTTGCAACCTGAGGCGTTACTATTTCAACGATCAATCAGCGGTTATCGATCAGTCACCGATCAGTCAAGTTCGCTTAAAACTCACGTCACCGATCCCTCAGACTTATAGTAAAAATACTTGACTGATCGGACAGATCGGACGGATCGGACGGATTGAACTCTACTACATCACATGTTGAACTCATACAAATTACGGAATCTTAGTTTCGTTTCATTTAATCAAATTGGCGACACGGAAAGATGCGAATCGTTCAAGTTCAAAGCCCAACATTTTATTATTAATCATTCAACAACATTTTAAGAATTGATAGAGAAAAGAAATCAGATATAACTAAATATAAATATTATTAAAGAATTATTATTATTGTTTATACTTAGCTTATTTTATTTTCAAACCCGATGCGTGCTAAAACGTGTTTATCGTGACTGTTATTTTTTTTTTCAAAAAATGTTCTGATAAAATGAAGTTAAATGATCATTTATTCCAAATTTCTGTGTATTATTTTCATTAGAATAAAGAAATTTGCAAGTTGGAGATGCGAAAACAATGCATCCTTATATCATTTATATCTTGATAAATTACTTATCTAAAGGCACTAATATTGACGTTGCATTAATTCAGAGTTAAAAGAAGAAATTTTTGCATTTTTAAGCAATGCGAACAAAATTTTAGCATCTTTCCCCCGACATTCAGCATATTTTATGAAAAACAACCAATCCTGATGTACAAAAAGTACTAAATTCCAATGGCGGTTCATGATTTCCATTTGAATAAAGAAATAAATGCATTCTTATTCAACAGAAACACAAGTTTAAGTATCTTTATCCTTATATTATTCACATCTTATACAAAATCAATTATCTAAAGGCATTTATAATGACTTATTGCAAATGATGTAGCATTATTTCTAATATAAAAGAAGAAATATATAAATTTTTAAGCAATGCGAACAAAATTTTAGTATCTTTTCCCTGAAATTCAGCATATCTTGTTAAAAAAAAACAATCCTGATGTACAAAAAGTACTAAATTCCAATGGTCGTTCATGATTTCCATTAAAATGAAGAAATAAATGCATTCTTATTCAACACAAACAAAAGTTTAAGTATCTTTATCTTTATATTATTCACATCCTATCCAAAATTAATTATCTAAAGGCGTTTATAATGACTTATTGCAAATGACATTGCTATATTTCTGATATTTGCATATTTAAGCAACGGGAACAACATTTTAGTATCTTTTCCCTGAAATTCACCATATTTTGTAACAACCAATCCTGATGTACAAAAAGTACTAAATTCCAATGGCGGTTCATGATTTCCATTAAAATGAAGAAATAAATGCATTCCAATTCAACACAAACAAAAGTTTAAGTATCTTTATCCTTATTTTATTTACATTTTATACAAAATTAACTATCTAAAGGCGTTTGTAATGACTGATTGCAAATGACGTTGCTTTATTTCTGATATAAAATGAAGAAATATTTGCATATTTAAGCAATGCGAACACAATTTTAGTATCTTTTCACTGAAATTCATCTTTTCTTATGAAAAACAACAAATCCTGATGTACAAAAAGTACTAAATTCCAGTGGTGGTTCATGATTTCCATTAAAATAAAGAAATAAATGCATTCTTATCCAACACAGACAAAAGTTTAAGTATCTTTATCTTTATCTTATTCACATCTTATACAAAATTAACTATCTAAAGGCATTTATAAAGACTGATTGCAAATGATGTTGCATTATTTCTGATATAAAAGAAGAAATATATGAATTTGTAAGCAATGCGAACAAAATTTAAGTTTCTTTTCCCTGAAATTCAGTATGTTTTATAAAAAAGAACCAATCCTAATGTACAGAAAGTACTAAAATCAAATGGCAGTTCATAATTTGGTAAAAAACATCGTATTCGTTTAGATAAAAAGAAGAAATATTGGAATAACTAAACAAAACACACAATTTTAGTAGCTTTGCACTGATATTTATCATTAACCTGGACCTGAACAAAGAAATGAAAAGACCTGAACAGACCTGAAAATCTATGGTCGGACTTATTCAAACTTCAATAACTTTTTAGATATTCAATGGAATTCCTTCAACTTTAAATTTGGTTAAATAGAAAAATTAACATTTTGTTAAAATTGAAAATTGAATAATGAAAAATATGTTTTTGGTGCCAAAACTGAACGGAGAATTAAAAACCTGAATGGACCTGAAATTCAAGTAATAATTTTTTTCAAAAATCATTTACTTGTTTTCAAAGAATTTCGTTGAATCTAGATTAAAAAAAAAAAAAAAAAAAAATCAATGAAAAATATTATTTTAGTGACAAGACTTGGACCTGAACTGAGAATTAAAAGACATGCATAAACCTGAAAATGCATTCTTGAAGGCTGTACGGTGACCTATATTTACTGTTATAACTTCTATGTCATTTGCTCTCTTGTGGAGAGTTGTCTCATTGGGATCAAACTACATCTCCTTATTTCTATAACATTTTATCAAAAGAAAAAGTTCATAGTAAAATTTGTAACTGAGCATTGTTTAATTGATAATCCAATAAAAAGATTAAAACGAAATGTTTATTTAGACCAATGATCCATGTATCACCTAATACAAGGTGTGAATTACAGCTGGCACATGATCATGTAATTAATCATACATTCCCGCCATCAACGAACACTGTCACACGTCTTTAGATTACATGGTTTATACATGTGCAAATGATTCCTTTGTTTTCAATATATTAATATAACAATTTAGATTAAAACCTGTTTTTAAAAAAGTTTATATAGATACAAATTAAACAAGTTAATTAGTTTGAATAATTTTCCACGGACAATCCTGTGTTCTCTTCAGGTTCAAGTTTCAACTTCAACAAGGTATTTGTTATTTTTAATTTTTCCTATATATATAATCTGTCTTTCTCTTAATATAATTTAATTTAGAATTAAATCAATTAAAAAATAAAAGCTAAAATTCATCAACTCGTATTTTTTTTAAGTGATTTCAGGTTTGTTTTACATAATAATTTAAATTATATACGTATCCGTCAGATCCGTGCATATTATGAATTAATTTACTGATCGATCGCTCACCGTTATCACGGTAACTCTCACATAGCTTTTTTGACGTATCTGACGGGTTCTATTGTCACCGATCATTCATCGATCAGTCAAACATCCGTCATCGATCATTCACCGATCAGTCAAGTTCCCGTCAAACAGTAACGCCTAAGGTTGCAAGTACTGTAGCAATATACCAACTTCACCTGCATATGGTATATACATTTCCCAACTCATTCGTTATTCAACAGCTTGCAGCTGCTACACAGACTTTGTAAAACGTCATCAGTGTCTGAGCAGAAAGTTGATGAACAAGGGTTATGTCAAAACACGTCTCGTCCTTTTTTCTAAAAAAAGTTCATCGGAAGATACCAAGACCTTGTTGATAAATATTCCGTATCAACTTTATAAATAATACACGATGGTCTTGTAGTATAGATTCTAGGTACTGACCTTGTTTATCATCTTAATTATATCGTGTTATAGTATTCTTTGATTTGTCTTTGTAAATTATTACTTTTACTGTTTAGTCTATTTTTAGTAATATCCATTTGACGTGGCTCGGTACTTATACATCCCGTCATTGTGTTATTGTGCTATGGCACATTTTTGTATTCTTGTCTTTCGTTTGAGCTAATGCGCTTTGTCTATATGCCTTTTTTGTTTTTCTTTGTTACATATTTGTTTGTTCTTATAGTGATTAAGATTATAACACAATGTTGACTGCTCTACCCCTATTTTTGACATTTTTACCTATTATGTATGTTTGTTTTGTTCACACATCGTTGTCAATATAATGAAATTTTATGCGACTGTCATGCAAATGAGAGGTTTAGCTAGCTATAAAACCAGGTTTAATCTACCATTTTCTGCATAGGAAAATTCCTGTACCAAGTCAGGAATATGACAGTTGTTATCCATTCGTTTGATGTGTTTGAGCTTTCGATTTTGTCATTTGATTAGGGACTTTCCGTTTAGAATTTTCCTCGGAGTTCGGTATTTTTGTTATTTTACTTTTAAACACAATTTGTTTATTGAAATTCTTTTTGTTAATGCACATCAAAATAAAAAGATGTTGTATGATTACATAGTGAATAAATTATCAATCAAAGATCAAAGTCAATTAACAGAAAAAACATTCGACTCAAACAATATCAACACCGACACCAATTAGTAAGATTTTAAAGGTTTTTGACCCACTTCAAGTTCTTTTTAGCTCACCTGGCCCACAGGGCCAAGTGAGCTTTTCTCATCACGTGGCGTCCGTCGTCCGTCGTTAACTTTTTCAAAAATTTTCTCTTCTGAAACTACTATGCCAAATTTAACAAAACTTGGCCACAATCATCATTGGAATATCTAGTTTAAAAAATGTGTCCGATGACCCCGCCTGCCAACCAAGATGGCCGACATGGCTAAGAATAGAATATAGGGGTAAAATGCAGTTTTTAGCTTATATCTCTGAAACTAAAGCATTTAGAGCAAATCTGACGAAGGTAAAAATGTTCATCAGGTTATGATCTATTTGCCTTGAAATTTTCAGACGAATCAGACAACCCGCTGTTGGGTTGTTGTCCCTAACTTGGTAATTTTTAGGAAAATTTGCAGTTTTTGGTTATTATCTTGAATATTATCATAGATTGAGATAAACTGTAAACAACAATAATGTTTAGCAAAGTAAGATCTACAAATAAGTCAATTGACCAAAATTGTCAATTGACCCCTTAAGGAGTTATTGCCCTTTATAGTCAATTTTTAACAATTTTTCGTAAATTTTTGTAATCTTTTACAAAAATCTTCTCTGAAACTACAGAGACAAATTCACCCAAACCTGGCAACAATCATCATTAGGGAATCTAGATTAAAAAATGTGTCTGATGACCCCGCCTGCCAACAAACATTGCCGACATGGCTAAAAATAGAACAAATGCCGTTTTTGGCTAATATCTCTAAAATTAAAGTATTTAGAGCAAATCTGACGAAATAAAAATATTTAGCAGGCTTAAATCTATCTGCCCTGAAATTTTCAGATGAATCAGACAAGCCGTTGTTGGGTTGCTGCCCTTGAATTGGTAATTGTAAGTAAATTTTGCAGTTTTTGGTTATTATTTTGAATATTATTATAGATAGAGATAAACTGTAAACAGCAATACTGTTCAGCAAAGTAAGATCTACAAATAATTTAATATGACCAAAATTACCAATTGACCCCTTATGGGGTTATTTCCATTTATAGTCAATTTTTAACAATTTTTCGTAAATTTTTGAATCTTTTACAAACATCTTCTCCTTTGAAACTTCTATGCCAAATTTAATCAAACTTGGCCACAAACATCATTGGGATATCTAGTTAAAACATGTGTCTGATGACCCCGCCTGCCAACCAACATGGCCAACTTGGCTAAAAATAGAACATAGGGTGTAAAATGCAAGTTTTGTCTATTATTTTGAAAACCAGTATAAAGAGAGAAAATCTGACAAGAGCAAATATGTTGAGCTCTACCAATTGTCCGTACATGTCAAAACTGTCAGATGACTTCTTATAGGAGTTATTGCCCTTAAATGACAAATTTTACCATTTTTTTTTTTATTTTTGCCTACTATCTTGAAAACTATAATAAATACAGAGCAACTTTAAAATGATCAGCAAGACAAGTTCTACAAATATATCAACATGGTCGAAATCGTCAATCGACTCCTTATTAGAGATATTGCCCTTTGATGATGATTTTGACCATTTGTTTGCGTTTGCCTTATATCTTAAATTATAATAGACAGATAGAAACTTAGCTAGGCAAAAATGATCAGCAAAACAAAATTTACAATGAAAACAATATGGAGGAAATGGTCAGACGACTCCATATGGGGTTATTGCCCTTTAAAGACGATTTTCACCTTTTTTCCTTTTGCGTTTTTGCCATATATGATAGAAAATTAGAATAAATAAAGATACACTTTAAATCACTAAAATGATCAGCATGTCAAGATCTACTAACAAGTCAAATTTTGCCGATATAGTTTAGTAGACTGTCACTCTTTATAGGAGTGATTGCCCTTAAATGAAGATTTTTTTATCCTATTTTGTGTTTTGAGCAAAAACTAAAGACGATAGAGAGAAACTAAATAGGCTAAATTATCAGCAAAACAAGATCATCAAAACAGATTTTTGTCATGAATTCTATTCCTTTCTACAATGTTGGAGAGTGTCCTTTGTTGAATATGCACACTAACCATCAAATGTAAAAGGAGAAGTTTAAGATATAATGCACAATTGATATACCTGTAACACATTCATTTTGCCTGTCCCAAGTCGAGAGCTCACCATGAGATGTCTTTTGTCATATCGTATTATTTTTCAAGATGCTCATTGGTAATTTTGTTTAAATTATCAAAGTTTTCCCCCCAGAAAAGTCAAATTACAGCTTAGTATGTTTTTAGCACACATCTTAATCCGTTATGTTCCGCCTCCATGTTTTTTTTTTTTAATTTCATTGAGGTGTCTCATATGATATTTTCAGAAAGTCGTCCATACCGATACCTATTTTGACTAAAATATAAGGATCTTTTAAATGTCGAAATAATTTGGATTTTGCTATTAACTTGTAAGAAAAAAAAACAACTCCAAAACATTGTAAATGTATTCAACTTCAAATTTAGATTAATAAAGATACAAAGGATACTTTGAAATTATGAAATGGTTGATTCTGTATATTCTATAAAATTATGAATATTCTATATACGGTATCTCTTCGTTTTTCCAGTCTTTTATAAATGTATCGTCTGTCCGAATGAATACTCCCACGTGTTGAATTACAATTCTTTACTAGTAACTCTAGCTTATTTACTAAACGGAGGAAAAGTGTTAACCGATACTTCAACATATTCAAAGATTCAACACAAGTTTCCTGAAATCCGTTGAATTAAGATCCTTGTCTTACTTGTGAGTGATGTACTTTGTGGTTATTTTGTTTTTCAATGTTTGTGTTGTTCCAACCGGTAAAATTCCCATTTGTCATAAAATCTTGTTTACATTTCAACTTGTACCATCGGTAAGTGAACTAAATGTACTGATGGCTTTGTATTTAGAGATGTCTTAGTGTAAGAGTAGACACATGAACCGATGGTTTTGTATTTGTGATGTCTTTGGGTTATACAGTTAACATGAACCGATGGTTTTGTATTTGGTGATGTCTAAGGGTTTCAGAATTAACATGTACCGATGGTTTTGTATTTGTTGTTGTGTAACGGTTATAATTTAATGTAATGTCATGCGATTGTCACACCAGTGAGAAATTTAATCTTCCATTTTCTAATATTAATTATTGCTTTCCTAAAACTATTTGCTAAACCATTGTGAAAAGTATGTAATATGCGTTTAGAATTAAGGGGTTCCTACGGACAACTTATATAACTTGTGTTACATAAATATGGCCACTCAGATATTTGTTTTAACATTCATTATAAAAAAAAAACAGTATATTTGTCTAAGAACAGCACGGCCTTCTATAGGTTTTATAGCAGGACTTTAAGATGTTTTCACTTTACATTAATCAGTTAAGCTATGAATGTTTGATTATTATGTAATAATGATAAACATTTGTCAGAATGTTATTAGAATGTATCAACCATCAACATTTCTGCCACACAGCAATTTTCAATCAAACTGAATTGATACGATAACTTTTGTGATTTGAACTTTGTCTATGCAGAGGTTACCCTTGAGCAGGGATTACTATATTGTTATTCAAATTGAGACCACTATCCCTAGAGTGAAATTCCTTTAACTATCTGGCGCTATACATCTTCGATTAGTAATCATTCTTTTCATAACAATAAACACATTGTACTTTGGGTTGTTTCCACATAACTTGTTCTTCGTTGTCACTAAGACTAATGGGTTTGATTCCGTGTTATTCAAAAAATATCGATATATTACGGTAAAAGTCAGAATGTGGTTGTGTTTGGAATGTTTTTTACAACTGAAATAGATATTTTACAATTATAGATATTTGTATGTGAACAAGTTGGCAATTGTTTTGTTTGTAACTACTGCATGAGGAGGCCAAACCATTTCAAACAATATCTATTTTGTAAAAAACTGTTGTGTAAATTATTATATACAACAGACATGCTTTGATGGCCTCTAAGTTACAAAAGAGGTAACTAAATCAAAATTTGATAATTGATAAGCTAAGTATAAATAAGAAGATGTGGTCTGAATGCCAATGAGACAACTCTCCATCCAAGTCACAATGTATAAAAAGTTAACAATTATAGGTCATCGTACGGCCTTCAACACAGAGCCTTGGCTCTAACCGAACAGCAAATTATAAAGGACCCCAATATGACTAGTGTAGAGCAATTCAAACAGGAAAACCAGCGGTCTTATCTATATCAAAAAAAAAAAAACAAGAAACGAGAAACACCTATGAACCACACCAACAAACGACAACTGCTGAAAAACAGGCTCCTGAGTAGGACAGGTGAATTAGTGTCTGCAAACACTTCTATTGATATACCTGTTTTTAAATATGGTCTAAAAGATATATTTTTTTGGTATTTAAATTAATCGACTATAATGCGGTAAAACGGTTTGAGAATACAAGTTTTAAGGTTTAAGAGCAGATCTTGAAAATGTTATTCTACGACTTATATCTTTACTCCAGTATGCCATGTATGTACGCTACATTTTAACCAGTTTTCAAAAAGTTTCAAGTACTAAACTGCCAGATGCCGTTGATTTCTTTAAAATAATATAATGAAATACTCAATTTTTATTCTAAAGTGTCATTTTCAGGAATTTGGCTGTCAATTCAATTACACAGTTGAACGGCAAACGCCTGATTCTGACAGATAAAGGTCAATCTGTCGACACAAAAAGTACCCGTATGTAAATGTTTACGCCCACAAACAGCGCCACCTATAATTTTTTCTTCGGCGACTTTGAGAACGATGTTCCGTTCTGTAGGAAATTAAAACATTAAATTAACTCAAACATTGAAAAGTAATTACAGAAAACAAATTAAAAGATATATTTTCACATGACTGGTTATGCATGATACGCTGGCAATGTGAGCAATCTCCTTTAATCCAAGATTGAAAAATAGTTTTGTTCCTAACTCAAAATGGCGGATTCCAATGTTTACATTTTTCCATCACAACAAGAGCTGACACAAAAGCGTGGCCGGGGATAAATTTGCATATTATTTATTGTGTAGGGTAGCTTATCCAATGGCATTTACTGTTATATAAATGGCTATACGTTACCATCCATTGTAACAAAAGTGGGTGTGTTTAGTGTGCACATCTCAGGAATGCTGTGTATTCATTTTGTACGGTAAAATCAATGTTATCTTCATTATATTTCCATGCATACACAAGTCATAAGAACAAATACATTTTTTATAAAACTTATAATGTAAAGTGACATGTTTAATTGTCTGCTGTAGCAAAATTCGTGTAAATAAAGCTGATCCGTTTAAATTCAAGCACAGCAGACAAACACGTGGTCGTTCATTGATGTTTGTTTACTTAAATTGCACGTTGTTGTTACTGAACATACTTATTGTGTTATTATAGTTTAAGAGCAGATATAATTAATCTTACAATTGCATTTTAAAACTTTCAAGAGTTATATAATACACCTTGCTTAAGAAATATGTCTGGCTAGGTCCAGGGACTTCCTAAACTAGGTCCTTACAAAAAAATGAGACTGTAATTAATTACCATATTTACTTTGCATTTGATATTTTTGTATGTACATAGAGGAAAATAGAGTATATGGACATACTTGGGTTTAATTCCCACCATAGGCAGTAATTTTAATAGGTTGGAGCAAATAGGGCAGATTGACCAAAATGCTACAAAATGTAGTGTCTCACATCTTTTTTCTAAGTATACAGCAGCTCCTCTAAGGATTAGTAAGGGAGCACTTTATATACAGTCCAGTGGCTAAGTCCTCTCTATTTTCCTTATTTATATTATTATATTTCTTATATTCTCTTGTAGTAAGCCAAAAAGCTATAATTCCTCTTTTTCCTAATCTGTCTATAAATAATGAAAGTTTGTATTCATTGTTGATGTTTGTAAAGTGACTTGTAACTGCTAACAGACACATTTATTTGGACTCTGGTGGATAGTTTTAGATTGTTATCTCAATTGCAATCATACCACATCTCTTTATTTTAGAACAGGTTCAGTATTTGAAGTAAATAACTAACAAACATTAAATCATTTGAAAATATAGTTCTGCAATGATTATGCATGAAAAATAAAATTATATTAATGGTGTCACTATGTTTAAAATGACCACTGTAATTGTGAACTGCCATGACTGTCTTGTGCAAAAATTTCATTTTAATAAGTTCCCTAATGAATAGTATATAGATGTATAAAAAACACATGTATGTACTGATTCCAGGCTATCAATTCAAAAATAATTGATGTTTTTTAATTAATTGAATAATAACTTATTGCAATTATCATGATCATGATGATAATACAAACTAGCATTCTGAAATGTAATACATATTATACAACTTTATGCAGTTTTTTCTTAAATAGTAATAATCCAGTTATGTCATAAAAAAGAAATTTTTTGGTAAAAGTTAGCAAAATTGTCAGAATTTCAACCACATTTAGGCCTAGGAAACTTATTTTTTTAAGCATAGAGGTTGATAAGCTAAGTACTGTAAATTCAGAAATTATCATGAGGTTTTAATTAAAGTAAATAAAGTGATTAAATTGATTATCGCAATAATAAGAACTTGCATTCTGATTTGAAGATTTTTTTGTAATATCAGAATAATAATTATCTCATTTTTGTCCATTATTCAAAAAAATTCTGAATATACTGTATTTAAGTCAGCTTTGTTTTTGTTTTGTATTTCAACTGCCAATGCATTTTAGAGCAGTTAAATGTGAATTTGGTTTAAATTTGAAGTTGATTCAGTATACTTTGACATATAAATAACACTCATTTATTTAAAAAAAAAAAAGCATTTTCATACTTTATTTACTGATCAGCTTAACTAATCATTCATTATTCAATCAATAATTTAATTAAAGGACTCAACAGTTATTTTAGGACTTTTGAATTCAAATTTAAGAATAAAATCCAAAACTTGTAATAATAGAAATAATATGAACTGCATGATATCATATTCCATTACAGCTTTTTGTTCAGTTTTCTTTGTGTTGTTTAATTTATAATGTTTTAAATCCTTTCTGGCCTTTTGTTTTTTAAATTTTTTCTCTTGATTTAGAGCGAGAAACAGAACTTGTACATTTTATATAGTTTCTTATATAAAAGCAGGTATAATAAGAAAAAGATAATTCTGTCCACTGCAAATTATCTTTTTTTCATTCAATATTCACAAATTTGAAGTATGTATTGTCTACATTTTCTTTTATCCATATTGTATTTTAATGTAATGCAAATTTATATTGTACTGCTGATGAACCCTCTTGTATATAACTTTTGGCATGAAATCAAAATATATATTTTTCTGTTATAGGAATAATCCCTACTCTTTTATAAAAAAGCTGGATCTGCTGAAAGGTTCTTGCTTTTCTCAGAATTTGCCTTATGCATTGTTACATCAGGAAAAAAGGCTACCAATAATTAGCCTAATAATCAATGATGTCACACAGAAAGAACCCATCTCTTTGCAGATCATAGTAGAAAAAAAGAGATAGTTGGTAACATAAATTAACTGTTTAACAATATCAAGAGAAACATTCCCATACAACATATCTGTCAGAAAGTTATTTCGCCACTCTTAACAGAGAAATCTTAAATATGTATATTGATAAGCAACTGAAGACTTGCATCTTGAAAACTAAAATGTCTAGAGGAGAGAACTATTGTTTCTCAATTGATGCTGTGTTATAATGTATAATTTCACTCTTTTTTCTCCATATGATCAGCATACAAAGTGACAAAGAACCTATAGATAAGTTCTTCAGGCTAAATAACTTTGTTTAATCTCATTTCTGGTGCAACATTTTCAATGCACCAGAGTAAAACTTTCTATTTTAGATACTTTATTTATATATATAAATTGAATTAATTAAAGTCTAATTTTAAAAGGAAATTATTATTAAAACTGTTCTACTATTATATATTAACATTCTACATGAACAAACACTGAGTTTATTTTCATAAGCTTTCTAAGAATATTGATACAAAGAAAGTAGAACAAATACTATTATTCCATCTATCAAAAGAGTGTTTGAGAATATACTATGTATAGCAATTTATAAGTCCAAGTTTCAGAGAAAAGTTACTTATCTATAATTTTGTACTTTGGAAGTTTCAAAACCTGAAATTACTTGAAAAATGTCATATTCAACTATAACAGAACTATTTTGCTGTTACATCAGTAAAGGAACATGCAATATGGAATAGTTATACAAGAAAGTGTCGAAATATAACTTCAATCATTAATTTTACTCGAATTTACTGTTTTGAACTTGCAATTTCCTACGATGCATGTACGGAGTTATCTCCTTTGATCTCCGCTTCGCCACGAATAAGCTGACACACATTCGTTGCCGGGGAATTTGGGATCAATAATGAATAAAATAAGAACCAGAAAATGATTTTACTTCATATTTTATACCCTCCATACGTTACCAAACCCATTTAAGGAATAATTTGGGATTTTCCGTAGACCTACGCAAATTTTCTAAAAAAAAATTCCACTTCCATCGTCGTTTTAGAATACTTTTACAACACCTTTCTTAAATAAGTATACAGAATAATGAAGCTTATTTACTCAAGATTTGGACACTACAAGTTTTATTTATGTACGAGTTACAATAAGACGATACGAGGTAAAAAACCACGAGGTGTACACGTTCACAAAAAAAGGTAAACTCTGACCTTTTATCACGTGACCAATGTCTTGACCTTAGACGCCATTAAATCGTTTGCCGTTCAACTGTACACAGATAGATGCAAACTCCTTTGACGGATTATCTGCACTTAAACAGTTGTAAGTATATAAAAACATTTACCAACAAAACTGTCGCCATGTGCTGCTGGTTTGCTGTTGCATTATATCATACACTAATGTTATTAATTTATCCATGTGAATGTATTTTTTGTGAAGGAACAATCCATAGCCTTTTCACCTATCCTTTGGAAAAGTTAATTTCAACTTTTCTACAAATTGCAATTGAATAAATTTATCAATTTGTTACTATACATCTTCGATTATTAGTTCACATTATAATAACCAAAACATTAAACCTTGGACCAAAACTTCTGAAAGAGGAATAATATTATAATCTAATGGATCTATTTTTAAACACAGCTAACATCTTTTATTTTTCCACGAGGATGTTTTGTTTTGTTCCATGTTTAAGCCAATCGAGTGGTTACAAAGAAAATGTTTAATGTGTATTTAATAAAACAGAACAACGCGATAACTCTTATTCGGCTATAGAAAGGAGAAGAGCCAATAACCCTTAGAAAAGGCTCTGTAAAGGTTCATTTTTAAAACTTCAATTGTTCGATTGAATGTACTGTGTATGCATTGCTTCATATATTATGTTTTGAAAGTATAATAAGAGACAATGTATATCTGCTTCATATATTAAAATATATATTAACCGGAAATAGGTCAATGTAGGTATAGTTTTCATTTTAGTCCATTTTTCTAGAAATTCATCATCTTTTTCGACCTTATTTCATTATTTCATATGTGGCGCCATCCCTCGCCCATTGAAATTTTAAAATAAAGACTATGGTATATTTAAAATATGTCAGCGAAAATATTTGTGGGCGGGGGGTGGCGTCACTGTTAATTATTCAGAAAACTGACATAAATTTCATCAAATTATGCCAAAATTCAGGCGTTCACAAATTCACATATATTTATGACGTTAGAAATACATCACTAATGACGAAAGTGTTCAAACATCTTTAATAAGTGAAACAATTGAACATTTTAAGATATGTCTTCATATAATTTCACAACATCATTGCAGTTAAAAAATTAAGTTTTTAAGACCAAAATTATGAGTTAGTGAACCAACTCCTTTCAATAAAAACAAAATGTAATGTTTTTTAAATCAACCTTTAAACAAAGTGATGTAACCGTAAATTACAAAAATTATATTTTCAAGGTCTCTGCTGCGAATAAAATCACAAAGCTACATGCAAATTTATTTCAAGAAATTAAGGTTCCTCAAAACTTGTTATAATTAGATTGAATGTGATACTTTTGATAACTCGTAAGAGGTGTATAAGTAAATTGAGTAGGATGATGTTGAAAGAAAAAAAAACAAACAAAAAAAAATATTTGACGTGATGTCTTAAAATCATAAATCCATTCGTTCTTCGGTATCAATATAAAAAAAAGAAGATGAAAATCGTCTTTATATTGGATACCTTAACTTCACAACATTCCTTATAGTCACCGATATAAAGCAGTATCGTCAAGAGTGTACTATTTACAAAAACACTGCTCCAACAGAGTTATAAAGAAGAACGACTGAAATCGACATTCCGTATAGTCACCGATATAAAGCAGTATCGTCAAGGGTATACTACTTACACAAACACTGCTCAAACAGAGTTATAAAGAAGAACGACTGAGATCAACATTCCTTATAGTCACCGATATAAAGCAGTATCTTCAAGGGTATGCTACTTACACAAACACTGCTCCAACAGAGTTATAAAGAAGAACGACTGAAATCGACATTCCAATCTAATTGTGACATACATTGTAGTCCGGAAGTATAATCAAACTTGAATTCCCCATTACAGAAAGGTGTCGTTATTTATAGCCAAACGATCAAAACAAACACTTTAATTGGTTATTACTTTTTTAAAATATCTGCTAAAAATATATAAGGAAAACAATTGCGCAAAGTACATTATATGCATTAAAAATTAAGTTGTTCCGAAGGACAACTTATATCACTTTATTGAAATGTGTAATTAATATTCTTTGCTAGCATTCTTTGGTGATTTTTTATTGATTGTATATCATCTTATCTATAGTTTATATTACGCTATTAATGTTTCATTATTATTTAATATATGATAAACATTTGTCTGAATGTATAAACCAGTTTTCAGACATTTCTGCCCCACTGTTATTTTCATACAAGCGTTTTATGTATTTTGTACGTACGAGGGTTGTCCGTAAAGTTTGAGGACACTCTCAATAAAATATTATTTACCCGTCCGAAATAAATAAAACAAGTATACTAATTTACTGATTTACTGATTAAATGTACAAAATTTTATTACAGTACCTGCTTAAATAATCGTATTTTCATCAATTTAAAAATCATAAGAAACTCTCACCCGGAGCACCCAAACAAATATTTCCGACGTTCCGACGTTCGAGGATGTCAACATTTTAATGTTTCTCAACGTAGTCTCCTTTCAAAGCAACACATTTTTTACGTCTTTTTAACCAGTCATCAAATATTTTCTCAAACTGTTCTTTTTTCATTTTTAAGATTATGTTCATTACTTCCTGTCTTAGTTCAGGTAAATCGTCGAACCTTTGTCCACGGAGAAATTTGATATGCGGGAATACCGCAAAATCCAATGGCGCTAAGTCAGGGCTATACGGAGGATGTTTCAGACATTCGAATCCAAGTAAATCAATTTCTAGATTAGTTTTTAGAGAAGTGTGGGCCGGTGCATTGTCTTGGTGTAATATCACTTGCTCTATGTTAGCTGCTAAATAAGGGCGTTTCTTTCTCAAAGCTTGAACCAAATCTCGCTTCAGTACCTGAAAGTACAAAATAAACGGACTTTTAATCGTATTGCATCTAAATTAGAAATAAGATTGATAATTTATTTTTTATTCTTTGATAAACACCTTCTTAAACTGTTTATTTCATTGTATTTAGGATTTAATTATTAATATAAGATCATTCATTATTTTTAAAAGCAAATATTATGTTAAATACCTTGGAGTAGTATTCAGAATTAACAGTCTGGCCACGGGGTACAGCATGTGTCAGTAGCATTCCTTTTCGGTCCATGAAGAGAATTAACATATTCTTTCCCATTTATTTGGTTACCTTTGCCTTCTTTGGTGGCGGTGAGTTACAGTTTTTCCACTGACTTGACTGTTGTTTAGTTTCCGGATCGTAGTAATGAAACCAGCTTTCGTCGGTTGTAATTATTCTGTCTAGAAATCGTATGCCACCATGAGAAACTTTTTTAATAAATTGATTTGACAATTCCATTCTTGTTGTTAAATGTTCTGCTGTAAGAAGTCGCGGTACCCATCTAGCACATACTCGATTCATATTCAAATCATTTGCTAAAATGTGGTGCGCTGTAGTCTTAGAAGTGTCACATTTGTCTGCAACTTCGCAAACTGTTAGTCGCCGGTCACTGTTGATAACGTTCAGAACTTCACTTTTTATCGCATCTGATTTCCTGAAAGATGGCCTACCTTCCCGCTCATCGTCTTCCAAATTGTCTCTTCCGTCCCCAAACCTTTTGTGCCACTTGAATACCAATGAACGACTATCTTTGCTATGTTTCTCAAACTGTTTTAAGAAGTTCTGTGTTGCTGTTGTCGTTTTTCCGATGTCTACACAAAACTTTATAACCGCCCGCTGCTCCACCTTTTCCGTTAATTTCCTTTTTTTTACAGTGATGCCGATTCTGGATTCAATGCTTCAAATCGAGATTTCTCCGCCATTTCCAAATTTTAACCATTCAAATTTAGCAGGTGTAACGTCAAGACTATTGTCGACGTCACAATGTAAGTTTCATGTATATTTTGGCTGATTTTGAAACTTAAAATAACAAAAATATGAAAACACCAGCCTGCATGTTATGTGATATTTTCGCGGTGCTCCGGGTCCCTATTGCTTATATTTATATGAAGTAAGTGTTATTATTTCGCATTTAAAATTGGACAAATATTGATATAACCGAACTAGGATATAGTTCAGGATTATAGATATGCAAAAAGAATTTACCTGAAATGCTATTTTTACGCAGACTTCAGCTTGTCCACGAACTTTACGGAAAACCCTCGTATAAAGTGTATATTTTACCATTTGAAAGAAATGTAAAAAAAAGACTTAATGTTTATGTAACTGAATTGATAAGATAACTTTTGTGATTTGAATTTTGTTTATTGAGAGGTTACCCCGCATCAATTTTGGATATGGTAGTTAACTAGGGCAAGGATGACTATATTTTTATTTAAATTGTTGCCACTACCCCTTGAGAGAAATACTCTTAAATCTCTGGCTCTATACATCTTAGATTGGTAATTATCAATTTTATAACAACAAACACATTGTTTTTTTATATTGTTTCCACGAACTTTGCTTCGACTGTATTCCACGTTAATAAAACAGGTATCAACAAATATCGATATATTACGATAAAATTAAGATTTTGGTTTAGTCTGGAATGTTTAATATTACTTAAATGAACATTTTCCAATTAAAGCTGTTTGTATGTTAGTAATATGGCAATCGTTGTGTTATTAACTACTGCATGAAGAGGGCAAACCATTTTTAACAAATACTCATTTTGAAAAAAAGTCAACGGAAACTTTTGCGGTAATTATAATTTAATTCAGGTTTTACTGGCCTTTACAGTTACTAAGGTAACTTAATTGAAAATTGATGATTGATAATCCTAATACTAAATTAAAAACACTTGTATTGATATAGCTGTTGTAAAGAATGTCCACAAATATAAATGTATAATATATTCAAATTAATTGACTATAATGCAGTAAAACGGTCAAAGAACAATAGTTTGTATGTTTAGGAGCAGATCTAGAAAATGTTACTCTCCAACTTAGATCATTCAGTATAACATATATTTAAAAATTACGATTTTTTTTTATTGCAACTAAAAAGTAAAATAACAAAAATGGCGAACTCCGAGGAAAATTAAAAACGGAAAGTCCCTTATCAAATGGCAAAATCAAAAGCTCAAACACATCAAAAGAATGGATAACAACTATCAAATTACAAACTTGGTACATGCATTTTTTTATGCAGAAAATGGTGGATTAAATATGGTTTTATAGCTGTAAATGTCAGTATGCCATGTATGTATGCAATAGTTAAACGAGTTTTTATACAGATTTACATACCCAACTGTAAGTTTTCTATGATTTCTACAAAATGAATGCAATGCTTAAATTCATTTTTAAAATATCATTTCATGAATTTGAGGAACAATTACATTTCCCGGATTGATATAGTTAACTCATTTGACTGATTATCTGCTCTTATAGATTTGTAGGTATATGAATGAATAAACAAATGTCGCCATGAGCTGCTGGTTGATTTTTTTCATTATATCGTACATCTCCTGTTAATATAACTGTTTATGTTAATGTATATTTTGTGAAGGCCATATCTAAAGCAATTTCCGTTCTCTTTTTTGAAAAGTTAATTGCAACTTTGTTATAAATGTTAAAAATTCGTGTTGTATTAATTTACTGTTACGTTCAAGTTGAAACGTTTCGTAAAACGTAAATCATTTCGTATTCGTAAAATGTGATGAAGCAGTCAATCATGTCCCTTGGTCGTGAAAGTAAAGAGCAATTATAAACCATTATGACTTCTCCAAAATCATTTTGTAAAAAACATAAAACAAAATATTGGACATTCTAACTCATAGGTCAAAAATAAACTGACAATGCCACGGCTAAAAAAGAAAAAGAGAAAAGACTGAGCAACACGAACCCCATAAAAAAACTGGGGTGGTCTCAGGTGCTCCGGAAGAGTAGCAGATCCTGCTCCACATGTGGCACCCGTCGTGTTGCTCATGTCAGTACAAACCCGGTAATTAGTTTCATTCGGTAGGTCAAATTCGGGAAAAGGAGGACGGGATTGTAGTTACCACAATTGGAACAGATCCGCTATAATCTGTGAAACTGATATTCCATATCGGTCAACCAACTGGTGGCGTCCTTAAAATATACGACGGGATGACTTCAACTTCCCCACTTTAAACTCTTGGTTTAATAGCTTCCTTGTGATCAGCAAGCCTCTATCAAGGAAATCATGATAGGATTAAATTAAAATTAGGAGAAGCAAATGTGTAAAAGAGGGAGATTTACCTATCTATAAAAACCAGGCTAAAGTCACTATTTATTTTTCTTCGGAAACTTGCTGTATCAGATTAGGGATATGACAGTTGTTCTCTTTTTGTTCAGTTGGTTGATATAATCGAGTACTTGACTTTTGTCAGACTTTTTGGACTTCCCCCTTTATGAATTTACCTTAGAGTAATGTTTACTTGTTAATAACTGTTTTATACTGTTTTATAGTGTATAGTTTACCTTTTAGAAGAAATACAAAGAGGAATATGTTTTATTATCTTGAGCTAGACATCCTTGAACGATAATTATCATTTTCAGAACAAACACACATTGTGCCGTTGTACTTTTCCCACGTCCCTTGCTTTTATTTTGTTCCATTTAAATATTCTTAACCTAATTACAAAAACTAAACAAAACATAACACTTGTTGCTGTTTGACACCTTTTGTCGCGAAAATAACTGATCACTCGCAAATAAAAGGACGTTTCTTAAAAGACGATTCCGAACGTAAAAATTGAAGTTATACAACATTATTACCCTGTTTGTCATAATTATAAGATGTTTTTTTAGTAACGTTAAAACAAGCCAAGTAAATGTGCATGTAGTTACTTTGAGCTTTCATCGAAACAGCAAGATATTTATTATGATTGAATTGTATTTGTATTTTTACAATAAAGAGATGTTGTATAACATCATAATGAATAAATCAGCAATCAAAAACCAGCAGACAATAAACTCAACCATTACTTACACCGACACCGTAACGTAGATTTAAAACGTAAGGCTTCTGACCCACTTGAAGTTGTTTTATGACAGTTGTTTTCCTTTCGTATAATGTGTTCGACCTTTCAGTTTACCATTAATTAAGGGATTTTCCGTTTTGAAATTTCCTTGGAGTTCGGTATTTTTGTTATTTTACTTTTTTATATATTTCTTGTAACTTTTCTCATCGCCATTAAAAGGAGAGGTTTTAGATATCGTGCACATTTGTTATACCTACGATTTGTCATATCGTTTTAAATTTTGTTAGAATTCAATGTGAATGACAGATCATTGATAGGCTTGTTTAAAATATACACTTTATTTTACAAGAGTCGATTTAGAGCTTAAAATATTCTTTAGATATATCTTAATCCTTCGAGGTTGTACGTTTCCCATGGATGTCTTTTTGTTTAGTGTCTCGTTGAGTTTGTTCTCATTAATTATTTGATCGCCAAACAATCTAATTAATTAGTGTAAATTCAGAAATTATTGCGTCCATTAATTACTGCCATTCTAAATTTACAGAACATACACATCACAGAAATATTCAATTAATTATTGTCCTTACTTACCACAAAGAATAATTAAACATAATTGACAAACACAGGCAGTATTCGTGTAAAAAAATATTTTATCAGTATTGGTCATTGGTCCCTTTGGAAGTATGTTTTTCATGCTTTAAATCGTGTTTTGTTTGTTTGTTTACTTTTCAAAAGATATACAAACATAGCACCTGTTATAGTAAACAGTCAGGGGCATTACTTAAACAAGTAACTTTTAAAATTACCTATACAAGTAATGTTGAAAACGATGTATTTTAAATATAACTTATATAAGTAACTTCTCTAAATATTATTTTGTATAGGTGTCCAATTATAATGATTTTGCTAGCGTTAACAAATTTCTTATAGTCATCTTGTTATTTTTCCCATGAAATATAAAATCTAATACTTCTGAAACACTAGTTGCCTTTCTGACGCACTTATCTTTCATATCAACGCTTATGGATCAAAGATTGGTCTCTTGGGACTATTAAAATATCATTTTCCTCGATAAATCTTGAAGGTAGACAGATATAAATAGATAGAAACTTGTGAATTAATTAAGACTTGAAGTTATTTATAATTTGTAACCCAAAACAATTACATATGTTCCTTAAATAAGTGTTATTGCTAATTCTTTCAAAGGTGTATAAAATAACTTAGTCAAGTAATATTTTGTCATTATTTTTTAAGTAACCCTTTATTTTTAAATCTCAAATCTAATAAATTCTAAATTTTATGATAAATGATGTAAAATTCATGAAAACTACATATAGTCCATGCTTCTATTGAAATTTAAAATAACTTTATCGAGTAATTCTATATTTTTAAAAACACAAATTACCTGTATAAGTAATTCTTGTTTAAGTAACGCCCTGACTGGTAAACACAGAATATGTTATGTGCAATCCTTTCTAAATTACTGTACAGATATTTTTTAATTAAATTGCTATAATTATTATCTTATTTACTTTAATTATGGTATCTTATGTTTAATAAAAATGAAAATGCAACAGAAAATGAGTTTATCTCCAACTGCTTTTTTACACAACTTAGATATTCATTTTCGGTTTTAATCTTCGTGTTTCAGTTGAGAAAATTACTCGGAATTTAGTCATGATTTATCTTGCTGTCATATAAGGGAGGAAGGCAAAAGATACCAAAGGGATATCATCGTCTGAAAGATACTTTTCAAGTGATAACAAAAAGTTCTCAAATTGTTCGTTTGTCCTTAAACTGTCTGGAATCAAATGTTGTTGAAGCTTCAATTTGTACCACAAAGTAACTAACGCTTTAAAATAAACCAGTTGAGGCATACCTAAACAAAGACTATTGTATTGATTCAGTGTTAGTGTTTGTTCGTGTAAAAAGCAGGTTTTAAAGTGAAATTGTAAGGCTTAGGTTTTGCTTATGGTTCGTTTAACGGCTAGGAATAATTTGGTGTAGCTCAATGTGGGTTTAGCCCGAGGAAGGAAACATATTTAAATAAATAAATCTAGCCCACAAAATTGATAAGACCGATGTGCAAAGTACAGTACATGTGGTAAGAAGATTTCTCTAAACAACGTAGACTTAAAAAATGAATATTTTGCCAAAATCCTTTCGTGACTTTGTACTGGTTGCACAAATTTCCTTCTGACGCTACCCTGCTGTCACTCGTTATTGGCATCATTGAATAAGGGTATCAAATGTTGACGTCAGTAGATCACACTTAAAGTCTTGCAACACTGCTATCGACCTAGATGTTATGAAATATGGTCACTTAGATAAAAAAAAAAAAAAAAAAATACAAATGCATTATTTAAAGATCGCTAAATTTGTAAAACAATTAGATTGATAGGAAGTTTTAGAGCAAGCGTTGATACTGTTTTCATTTTGCGTTAATCAATTATGCTATTAATGTATAATTACTATTTATCATATAAATTAACCAGTTTTCAATCATCTTTGCCTCACTTCCAGTAGCCTCCTGTCTATTTCATGTTGTTTGTATTGCTAGATGCTAATATATTACAAGGTTGGACGCCTCTTAGGTACTTGCAAGTATATTGATTCCGCCAAAAAATATTTGCTACCATGTGCTGATGGTTTGCTGATACATTAAATAACTTTTTTTTCTATTAATTTTTATCAGGTTTTATGTTTTTCTTAAGGTAAATCTGTAATGATTTAACTTATCATTTTAATCAACCATTCGTTTGATGTGTTTGCGATTTTTATTTTGCCATGATAAGGGACTTTCCGATTTGAATTTTCATTGAGTTCGGTATTTTTTGTTATTTTACTTTTTACAGTTCACAATTTTCTTACAAATAGTTTTTCTAAATAAGTTTTGTACATATAAAATATATTGATTACTGTTTTAAAGAAATGAAAAATAAGGACTTTAAGTTTATATCATTGAAGTGATAAGATAATTTAAGTGATTTGACGCCTCTTAAACAAATACTTTCCGCCATGTGTTTATGGGTTGCTGATACATTAAACAACTTGTCTTTTTCTATTAAATTTTTGAGGTTTTATGTTTTTTTAAAGGTAAATCTGTAATGATTCAACTTATCATTTTATGATCAGTTCACAATTTTCTTACAACTGGTTATATTCTAATTAAGTTATGTACATATAAAGTATATTGATTTCAATTTTAAAGAAACGAAAATAAGGACTTAAAATTTATATCATTGAAGTGATAAGATAATTTAAGTGATTAGAATTTTATCTACCGAGAGGTTACTGACAATGTATATAACGGGAGCAGGGATGACTACATTCCTATCGAAATTGAAACCAATATCCCTAGATAGGAATAATACCCCTAACAGTCAGGAGATAAACATATTCGGTTGATGATTAACATTTTCAGAACAACCAAACCATTGTGATTAGCCCATTTTAATGTCACTCTTTTCTCATTTTATCCTATTTCAAGGGTAATCGACTCGATTCCAAGTTGATATAAAACAATTATCAATAAATATCGATACATTACGAAAAAAACTCGACAAATGATATGCGAGCAATTTAGCAAACGTTGTTGGTTAGTGACTGCTGCATGAGGAGGTCAAACCATCTTAAACCTATATTCATTTGGCAAAACACAACGAAAACTGTTACGCAAATTATTTTATACTAATAAAGGTTTTAATGGACTTCACAGAGACAACTCAAGTAACTGAATTCAAATTTGATGACTGATATTCTTAATATCAGCCAACACTTGTAATTGACATATAGCTAGCTGTTGTAAAATATGGTCAAACAGATAAATGTTTGTGTACTTAATTTCATCAACTATAATGCGATAAGTTTTTAGGTAGTTAACGTAAAAATTGAAGTTATAAAGAATAAATACTCGTTATATCATAAATATAAGACTTTTGTTATACTTCTAAAAAGCAATATATGTAACTATAATGCTTCGCTCACACGTACATTTAATTCGAATTAAATTTTGTTTGAATCGAATTCGAATTGGCTAAATTGCATTATCCAATTCGCATTAGAAATGCGTTTTCGTTAATGTGAATAAGTTAATTCGCTTCAATTCGAATTAAACTGTGGTATGGACACTTTCTAAATTGTATTTCGAATTATCCAACAAGTGCTTGGACAGACACATTAAAAGAATAGTATCATTTAATTCTTGATTCTTTAAAATTAGAAACGTAACACGAATAATTCGTGTCCGCGAAAATTCCATAGGCGAAAACCATCATTATGTCATTGTGGTCATGACGTCATATGCGTGTGTCCCGACAAGTCCGAAATGTCCGACAATATTTTACAAAGGGGTAACTCTTGGTCGTTAATGAAGACATTTTGTCATATCGATCCTAGCACCCTCCATAAAAAACCAAATGGTCGTTCCCTAAAGAAGAAGTTTTATTTAGAAGTGATACATCTGGGCAAAATTTCAAAGACATTTTTTTTCGTTTAACAATAGTTAGTCCAAAATAACAGGAAAAAAGTGTCCTTGGAAAAAATAGGAAAACCATAGCCCTGTTAAAAAAATCAGAAGGACAAATGATTCCGATAAATGCCATATCAGATCAAGAGAGCAAGTTGGAGATATTATGGGCTCTAAAATAGTTGTTTGGTTTGAAATCATAAATAATAATTGATAATGCGAGTTAAAGGTAAACGTCGTTTGGGCAGTAAAGCGAATTTGACGCGCTTCGCAATTCGTATCAAAATTTACGTTCGGACGTAAAACGTTTCGAATGCGAATTAAACTAATTCGAATTAGTTAATGCGAATCAAATTCGAATTACGTGTGAACGCAGCATTAGAATGTTATTGTCATTTTACTTTTCTAATATGCATGTATTTGATACTGTTATTTCAAAACGATTTGTTTATTGAAATACTTTTTTTTTCAATCCACATCAAAATAAAAAAAAAATTGTATGATTACATAATTAATAAATTATTAATCAAAGATCAAAAGACAATTAACAGAAAAGCATTCGACTCACACAATATCAACACCGACACCGATTAGTAAGATTTAAAAGGCTTCTGACCCACTTCAAGTTCTTTTTTATACTTCTTGTTAGTCTAACCTTCGAAATTAAAAGGAGAAGTTTAAGATATCATGCACATTTGATATTCCTTCGACACTTTCATTGTGCCTGTCCCAAGTCGAGAGCTCACCATGACATGTCTTTTGTCATATCGTATTATTTTTCAAGTTAATCGTTGAAAGTTTTGTTTAAATTATCAAAGTTTTTTTTTCCAAAATAGCCGAATTACAGCTTAATATGTTTTTAGCACTCATCTTAATCCTTTATGTTCCCCCTCAATGTTTTTGTTTTTATTTCATTGAGGTGTCTCATTCGATATTTTCAGAAAGTCGTCCATGCCGACACCTAAGCATATTCTGACTCAAAGTGGAGGGGTCGTATTTGAATGTCGAAATAATCTGATTTGTTGTTGTTTTGATTTTGCTATTAACTTGTAGAAAAAAAACCAACTCCAAAACATTGTAAATTTAAGTCCAAACTTAGATTATACCATATACAAAGGGTACTTTGGAATTATGAAATGGTTGATTCTGTGTATTCTATAAAATTATGTATTTTGAAAATACGGTATCTCTTTGTTTTCCAGTCTTTTATAAAAGTATCGTCTGTTCGAATGAATACTCTCACGTGTTGTATTAAAACTATTTACTAGCAACTCTTGCGTATTTACTAAACGGATGAAAGGTGTTAACCGATGCTTTAACATATTCAAAGATTCAACACAAATTTCCAGAAATCAGTTTCATTAAGATCCTTGTTTAAGTTTTGCGTTCTGTACTTGTCATGTTTGTGGTTAATTCTTTAATATTTTGTGTTGTCTCATCCGGTAAAAGTCCAGAACACGTACCGATGCCTCTTGAATTTGTCTATGTCTTGGGGATGGATAAGAATCATTTATCAATCAGTAATCGTAAGACACCTTATTGGCGATTTTCAAGAGTATCACGACTGGTATCAGATGATGAACAGGAATTGTTGATAAGCTCCCGGACAACGCCGTTTTCTTTTTTCTGATCGGGGTGAGGTTGTTTGTACAGCTCAGTCGTTTGGCTTTTACATGTCTTAGTCTGTCTCGCTTTGAATCATGAGTTTTGAACTGCTCGTGTGTCCCTTTTTAGGAAGAAAGTTGGAATTACTTCTTTAATTTTCGATCGCTAATGAGAAATATTCTGATTGATTTGTATGCACCTAAGAAAAAGAGTATATTTTCTATACTGACCTTTGAACCAAGGTTTATCATACATGAGGAATCCAGTCAATGTCATATGTTCAACACACATGTCGTTAATCATTATTGTTCTTTTATTACTTCATATCATCTTTTTTTTCTAAATTACTTGATAAAACGAGTTTTGATTAGATTTTTTTTGTGTATACATTTCAAGTTATTGGTGTTTCTATATATACACAAGTTAGTGCATGATATAGTTAATCAATACAAGAATTCTGTATGTGCAATCCTAATCTAATTTTTTTTCATAGAAGGATTTTGTATTTGATCTTGAAGATAGGCTTGACAAAAAATGTGTCCCAACAGAGTTATCAGACATAACGACTGCAATCGACAATCATAAGTCACTGCACGAAATCCTCGATTTACGTACCTATGCAAATATTTGGTAAACCTATTTAGGTGTTAAGCTTTGCATATGTTTTACATTTATTTGCAGGTGTTTGCCATTTCTTTACACATCGTAAATGTTAACATTTAATAGTGTTTCCATACTACAGGGCAGTTTTAAGAGACCGCGGTTTACATATCATGCAAACAACTATTCAAAACATAAATAAATTGAAGTAATTCCAATATTGTGTATACGTATATAAAGTAACCGAAAATATCAACATTTAAAGGGGTCCATAAAACTTGAGCTTTGCCATGTATTTACACCAAGATAAATTTTGATATTTGTTACGGTCGCAAATAGTTGTAAAGTTTTTGTGGAGAATAACATTCAAATACCATAAGAAAAGAGAATATGCAAAAATCTTTACGTAGTGTGATAATGTATTTGGAAATAAAGATATTTATTCATTTCGTTTCACGTATGGAAAGACATGTCATTTCTTAAATTTTACGGAATTTTATAACCTTAACAATTCAAGAACAAACATTAATCTTTGTGTGGGAATAAAGAGACAACAAATATATAATAAACAATCATTTTTACATTGCTAAACGATGGATATGAAATGCATGTGGAGGTTATTATTTGCAAAAGTTACACCCCATAAAGAA
Source organism: Mytilus coruscus (assembly GCA_017311375.1). Classification (NCBI taxonomy): domain Eukaryota; kingdom Metazoa; phylum Mollusca; class Bivalvia; order Mytilida; family Mytilidae; genus Mytilus; species Mytilus coruscus. The sequence goes on along the minus strand of JAASAO010001027.1, from coordinate 15,041 downwards.
TACACAATAAAGACACATGTTTACAAATATTTACTGGTATAGTGCAGCTTTGTAAACATCCAATTTTGCAATATATTTCGCAGGTATGCAATGATTTGTTGCACTGCATTGCTTTGTATACTTCGGGCATGTATAAATAAATATTATATATATAATTTGTTTTTCTTTAAATGCCGGCTCTATGCATAAATAGATGGGGGATATTAATTTATTAATATTTTTCAGTATTGTCTCGCATTTTCTTTCTGTCGTTTTGTAAATACTCCTTCTAATTGCCTTTAAGACAAATTACCTAGTAGGTTTTGTTCTTCTTGGAAATGTATATCTTAAATGCAGCAGCTGAGTCTATCATGGATTTTTTTAGTTAGATTAAAATTTTCCGAAAAAAATATAGAAATAAATTAGTTCAAATGACTATATATTATGTTGATATTGTTAAACTTACAATTTTTTTTTTTTTTTTTTTTTTTAATTTTCATTTAATTTGATTTGAAAGATAAACATCAATTGCATTAAATGAATTTTATAAAACAAAAGTCAATTTCTTTTGCGCGAAATTCCTAATATTAGACATGTACTAAAAGTTCGCTTAAAAATATTTATCTACTAAATAATACTAGAATGAGCATGTCATTGAATAATATCGTTCACAAATGTTTGGATTAAATTCTAACTACACGAGTCGCGTCCACTGAAAACTTTAAGAATGCAAGTTTACTACATTTACAGAGTATAGTCCAGTACAGAATGAATGATAACGTTTCAAATATCTATTATACCACATGCAGTGCACAATAGGATAACAATAAATTGACCAATCATAATATAACTATGTGTTATTAGTGACATACTGATCCACAATTAACAAATCACAATCTACACAATATGACAAAATTGTCACATTTCAAATTATGCAATAATTTAGTAGAAGAAGGAGGTTGAATTTGGACACCCGTGGTTGGATTAGTATGGCTATTGTGTAAAGTCTATGACATAAATGTTTCATTGTTTAAATAGCATCAAAAGGAAATACTTTGAAGCTTTATATAGATATAAGAAAATGTGGTATGAGTGCCAATGAGACAACTCTCCATCCAAGTCAAAATTTATAAATGTAAACCATTATAGGTCAAAATACGGTCTTCAACACGGAGCCTAGGCTCACACCGAACAGTAAGCTATAAAGGGCCCCAAAAATTACTAGTGTAAAACCATTCAAACGGGAAAACCAACGGTCTAATCTATATAAAAACGAGAAACGAGAAACACTTATGAACCACATCAACAAACGACAACTACTGAACATCAGATTCCTGACTTAGGACAGGTGCAAACAAATGCAGCGGGTTTAAACGTTTTAATGTACCAAACCTTCACCCTTTTTCTGGAACAATAGTGTAACACCACAACATAGAAAGACACACTATAAAATATCAACTGAAATAGCTTAACTCAATCAAAGGACATATTAACACCATTGAACATACACTGAACAAATAAATTTGACCTATGATACAATGCAACTTCAAAATAAATAAACTAAGGGAAGAATAATAAAAGTAACATGTTATATCGGTATGAAATGTTAAACAATTTAAGAAAAACAATATGCTCGAACAAAAATATCAGCCATTTGCAATAACTTTAAACACAGGTAAATAAAATAATTTTGTTGTTAGGTATACGTATACAGTTACAATAGAGAAAGGAAATATTTTAACAAAATAAATAATTTTGATGTTCATAGTACGAAGTGGAAATTTATATTAGTACCAAACACTTATCAAAGCTGGTATATAGACCAGATATAACCCTGAATAACATTAAATAACAAAAAAAGCATTACAATTTATGTACGGTTCTAACTTAATTACCATATTTGTGAAAAGTCATGCCCATTTAAAAAAATTAATAATTTGCAGAAAGTCAAGGTTCTTCTGGGTTTATTAATTTATTTTCAAAGCTGATTTTTAAAAGTTCAGCTGATTCAATTTCATCCTTACAGGATAGCTTTATTATAATTAAAAGTTGTGCATCATTTTAATTATCTTCACACAATATTACAGTGTCGCATGAATAGAATAGAATAGAATAGAATAGTTTATTCACCAAATTAGGGCCCAGGAGGGCATATAACATACAACAATATGATTACACATTTTGACAAAACTATATAATATGAACAACAGTACATGAAGTGTAAATAAAAGATAGACATTTTAAAATCAACCTTGACCCAAGTGCATCAGGAAGTTGCTGTGACCATTAAAAATAAAATAAAATAAACCTAACTATGCAACTACATTAATTTATAAATATTGGCTCATCTGCAATGGGTACGAAGAGTCGATGCTGAAAGGGGTAATCCCTACTTGTACCCAAAGCAGATCAGTCAAAAACGCATAAAAAGTAGTTTTGAAAGATAATAAATTATAGCAGCATAAAGAAATCTATGATAAACCAGCAATGAGCATCAAGGGACGGTGCCGCAGAATTTAAATCTTCTTATGCTCAGTGCAGGCCTACCAGAGTATAATAGTGTTTAATAATGAAGCAAGTTAAAATCAGTTGCTGCAGATTACGATCTAATTATCTGTATCTTTCATATACTTAAAAAATGCAGCTAATGTACAGGGGTCTTCAGTATTCATTATCCAAACTAATTTGTTATAAGCATCTAAATGTTGAAAGTTTGGACATGATTTTAATATATTTTGAATTAATTCCTCTCTCTTAAGTAAATGGGTGTCACATTTTATTAGATAATGAACTTCATCTTCAACTTCACCTGAAGTGCACCTGGGACATATTCTGTCTTGTCGAAGAATACCCCGGTATCTACCAAATTCAATTTGTAGTCTATGTGCAGATATTCTTAATTTTCTTTGCTCAAAAGGATGTAAAATAGTCAAATAATTTTCAAAACCATCATTGGTCTTGAATATGTATAATGACCGTTTTATTCTATATCCCGTATACATGTATATGCAACAAACCTACAGAAAATTAAGTACTGGAACCAATTACTTGCCAAAGAGTCAAGCTAACAAAGACAACACTTTATGACCTGTACAATGATTGAAAAAAACATATTGTTAAGTCCCAAATTCACCCCATTACCATTTTATCGCAAATAAAGTCAGGTAGACCATGGAGGTACTATACTTACTTGTTACTAAGTTAGTATAGTACCTCCATGGTAGACCTTGTTAAGTTCAGGCGTGTTTGAGTTTACTGTTTTGTCTAAACAAAAGAATTGATATATCATTACGCTTCGGATTCCATTATTTTCATATATAAAGCCTAATTGTTAATAAAAAAAGCTTGAAAAATCACTTTATTAAAGAATAAATTATATGGGTCAAATGTCATGCTTTTGCAATGAGTCATTACGGCATGGTAGGTGTGTTCGAATGATACAAATGAAGACGTTTATCTACCTCAAATAAGCCCATTTTAATGTTTTGTTATACTGGTATTTTTTTGTTGGTAATAGTTTATCCATTTTTCAACAGTATAGTTAATCATTTTACCCATGCAAATGTACTATAAAGAAAAGTCGGAGACACCGTTTACTTGCACCACCTTAACTTTCACCAAAAGCCCTTGCAGACTTTGCAAGTGGATAAAAAAAATACATATCTTCCTTTTTTTCTTATTTTTTGTGTGTTTTGTCTAGGGTTATTGATCTTCAACGTCTGAACATTTCTAGTCTGCCCTTCAAGGGAATAATTAAATATATTTTTTTAGTGTTTTAATGAACTTTCGTAAATCTACGAATCAACCAATCAGACAGTAATATTTAATCGACAAAAAAACACAAAATAAATTATATGATGTGTAATAGAGAGCAGATACATTAATCTTTTCGCAAATGCTTACCCTTCCTGAGCACCTGCTTTCACTCCCGTTTTTTTTTTTTTTTTTTTTATGGAGTTCGTATTGTTTCTTATTTATTTTTTCGGTTTTGTAAATGTCTTTTTGTTTTATGAGTCTTGTATTGAATCATTATAATTACGTTTTAGTAAATAAAAACTAGAATATTCTTCCGTAATATATAAATGCTCTTTTTCCTTATAATAAACGTTCAGCCTTTCTTACCGAAATTTAAATCAAGATATAACCATTACCATGCAATGTCACCATTCAGTTAAAAAATGTCTTTGTCAGTTGATTGAGTACATGCAGAAAAAGAAGAACTATGAGAATATCGTCCCAAAATAGTATGAAATATTTGCCACTGGGCATTCATTAAGACGTTAATACAATGAGTTCGAAGAAAATGAGTAAAATACAGAGTTTACGCAAATAATTATACAATTTTTGAAACATTGATTGATTGCAGTAAAATGGACCTAATAAGAAACAGCCTTGGTTGTAAGTGGCTTGTCACTAACATGTTATAACATCTTTTTTTCCACTGTTACTTTTATGTTTTGTTACTGTTTCACATTTGTATATGAATTTCAAGTTCTTGCCTCAAGAAACGCGATGTCTTTTTAAATCTTAATCTATTTCAACTCAGGTACCAAATAGTTTTCACTTCTGCGATCTATTTGTCAATTTTTTTGCGTGAACACCTGTGGGTTCACGCTTATATATTGGTGAGTTTTGGCTATGTCTATGGGCCATTCGATATCCTCGGTAGGAAGATTCTCGGAACGTCTCGAACATTATCGATCATTTATAGACGTTACGCGCGATGTTCGTGCCTATAAGCGTAACAGACGTTATCGCTAAAATCGGACGTTTTTTATGGTTCAGACGCTACAAAAATACTTCTAGAATAAGTAACGTTAATAACAATTGTACTATAATGGTATGTATTCCCAATACAAAAAATATGATCACTTTTTGCAAACCATTTGACCTCTTTCAAAATGATTCATTTCAATCTAACTCTAATACAGATAAAACGAGAACTGTGATCACGATCACCCCCCTTTCCCCTCAAATTAAGATTATCTCAAGTAACAGTTGTCAGACTACATTATTATTTTTTATGCACATCTATGCACATAGTATACTACACTAATGTAAAGTTTCATTGAAATCCAATAAACGTTTTAGAATAAGTTGCGCTTACATAACAAGACTATATATTACCCTATATTATAATATTTAACGAAGTGATCTATCTTCCTGCATGCACATCTTTAGCTAGTGTACTACAACTACATGACATTGTGTAAAGTTTCATTAATATCCGTCAAGTAATTTATAAGGATTACCGCTTACAAGGAAAATGGACAGACAGAAGGACAGGGTGATTCCTATATAGCCCAAACCTTTTTTGCTGGGGGATATAACAATGTGTTTTTATTGAAAAAGAGGTTTTAAACAATAACTTTATTGTGCTCCTTCCATTTCATCCAATACTGATAAAATGTCAAGATGTGTAGTTTCAGAAGACTAAGAGTTCCACGCGTCGAACATTGAAAAGTTGGTGAAATGTAAATAACAGATGCAATGGAAATGATGGAATGTTTCTTATCCAATAGTTTATACGACAAAAGTTTTTTTGTTTGGTCAAAGTATAAACCACGAACAACTTTGGATCCCTTTACGTAAGTTACGCCCCAATCATCGGTGATGTCCTTTTTAAGAGTTTCGGGACAAGCATCTGCTTTAAAAAGGTCATAATTTGAATCTGCTTCATCAGTGTATACTGCCAGTATTGTGCCAAGCGCAATGAGGTCTTCCATTTCGTAATTTTCCGTGGATTCTGTGGGACCCGATGGCGGGTTCGGTTGTTCTCGACAACTATCGGTATGGTCGCCTTACTTCCAATGGAATTATTTATGCAGTCTTTGTAAGTACCAACCAAACAGTTTTCACAAGAATAACATGACAGGTACCTAAGTGTCAAATTAGCATCGTCCAAACAAGAAAAAACCTAATGGAGACTTCTAATACCAGGAACGGGTTTAAAAGATATTGTGTCACGATCTATACTCTCGACATATCTAAATTTTCGGCGCTTACAATACAGTGACTTAGTGTCCTTCAAATGTTTCCCGCAATATTTAAAAAAATCTGCCGCAGATTGTATTATTTCGTTCCCGCGAAAAACAGCCATGTCTACTTGATTCTTTAAAAAGCCCCCGGCTGCGTCCTGAGGTCCCTTTGCGTGAGAAGTTTCGAAATAATTTCGAATGAAAAGTTCATGATTTTTTTATTAGTTGTTAGTGGCTTTGAACTAGCTGTCAGATAACTGCGAGTACTCTCAGATCTGTTCCTAATGTCTTTTGTTGTTGGGATGTACAAGTACCCTGCCACGTCCACTTGAATTTTGTCCATCTGATGAGTTAAGCCTTTTCAACTGATTTTTATAGTTCGTTCTTATGTTGTACTGTTATATCACTGTCCCAGGTTAGGGGAGGATTGGGATCCCGCTAACATGTTTAACCCCGCCACATTATGTATGTATGTGCCTGTCCCAAGTCAGGAGCCTGTAATTCAGTGGTTGTCGTTTGTTTATGTGTTACATATTTGTTTTCGTTCATTTTTGTACATAAATAAGGCCGTTAGTTTTCTCGTTTGAATAGTTTTACATTGTCATTTCAGGGCCTTTTATAGCTGACTATGCGGTATGGGCTTTGCTCATTGTTGAAGGCCGTACGGTGACCTATAGTTGTTAATTTCTGTGTCATGTTGGTCTCTTGTGGACAGTTGTCTCATTGGCAATCATACCACATCTTCTTTTTTATATATCCGTGTTTGGAACAAATGTCGGTTAACATTCCAAAACAATTTCGTGAGTTATACTGAACCGGACAACCTTCAGTAAACTCATGAATAACTTTTACATCATATCGAATCGAATCTAATTCTCCTTGACAAGGGTTTGAAATTTTTGGGTAAGAAATTGGTCATGTTTCTCATCCGGGCTTATTACAAAGAAATGCTCAGTGATAATACATGGAATATCCGGCAAACTTTCTACTCCGCCTACCTCCAGAATTGCATGTCGATCAATTACGGACACATGGATAGATAAAATTGAGAATGGAAATGGGGAATGTGTCAAAGAGACAACAACCCGACCACAGAACAGACAACAACAGAAGGTCACCAATAGGTCTTCAATGCAGCGAGAAATTCCCGCACCCGGAGGCGTCCTTAAGCTGGCCCTGAACAAATATATATACTAGTTCAGTGATAATGGACGTCATACTAAACTCCAAATTATACACAAGAAACTAAAAGTAAAAATAATACAAGACTAACAAAGGCCACTTGGGACAGGCGCAAAATGCGGCGGGTTAAACATGTTTATGAGATATCAACCTCCCCTATACCTCTAGCCAATGTAGAAAAGTAAACGCATAACAATACGCACATTAAAAGTCAGTTAAAGAGAAGTCCGAGTCCGATGTCAGAAGATGTAACAAAAGAAAATAAACAAAATGACAATAATACATAAATAACAACAGACTACTAGCAGTTAACTGACATGCCAGCTCCAGACCTCAATTAAACTGATTGAAAGATTATGTCTTCATCATATGAATATCAGGCACAATCCCTCCCGTTAGGGTTTAGTATCATACCATCATAAAATATATGAGAAGAGCATAACCCGTGTCATGCCAACAACTGGTTTTAAATAAATGTGTTTAGTTCCGATGCAAAGACCCTATAAGTGAATCAATATTAAAGCCAAAATATGCAATCTTTAATGACCTGACAACAGTATCGTAACTATATCCCTTCTTAATAAGTCTATTTAAAGGTTTTGTTAGCTTCTGAGGTGAATACTGACATTTTAGTGCTTTATAAAGAATATTACCATAAAAGATTGGATGTGAAATACCTGAACGTATAAGAAGTCTGCATGTTGAGCTATATTTACGAATATACCTCGATGCGCTGAAAATAAGTTTGTTGAAGTTCAAACTTTTCTTTGCAACCGTAGTTTTCGGAATAGTCATGAATTATAATACAGTGATTAGGTAATAAGTTTTCTTTCAAACATTAAAGTTGTGCATTTTGCCACTGTGCACGGAACTGATGTCCAGCGAATTTGTCTAAAAGTTCTCTAAAGTAATTAAACATATCACCCGGTTTAGTGCATTTTCTGACAAGTGTAAGTTTTTTCTTAGAATTCACAGTGATATGTTCGTACCGTTCCCAAGATACATTGGGAGCATCATCCGAAACATTCAACTCTTCGTCCGTAAATTTTAATAACGAAAGTCCACATTTACTACATTCACGATCTAAACACGCCTTCAAGTAAGAATTATTAACTTGTTCCTTATCTCATAGAGTAGCAACGGCGATATCAGTCAGGTGTTCATAAACAGGGTACAAGTTTTGCTCGAAATCTAAAATGTTCGGAATCGTGTATTTTTTTCTAAACTCCATTGTTTTTGAAAACAAAGATCTGGGTACCGTTTCACAAAGCCTTCGTAAGTCTAACGTATCTTAAATCGTGAGTTTTACAGCCGTTTCACAAAGCCATCGTAAGTTAAGATGAGCGTAAATAATACGTAAATCCTGGCGTAACTTACTACAGCTATACACAGTCGTATCTCGATCGTAGTTTTTCCGCGAATATGAATTAAACCATGTCTAAGATGGCTTTATTCTCGATCAAGATGCCGCAAATGTTAGAAGACGAAGAAGAATCTTCAATATTAGAACCACACTTTCTTCATTTGATCATTTTGAAAATGAAATGGATATTTTATCCATATACAGACTGGATAGACACAGTATCAATGAAATAACATTGGCAATAGAACCAGATAGAAAACATGATACAAATAGGTCCCATGCACTTACTCCTGAAACGCAGGTTTTGTTAGCTTTGCGCTTCTCACTGGTTCTCCGGTAAAGCGCCCATTTTATGACGCTGATTTGTCCCACCGTAACAAAGCAAAACTAACGACTTCGAGTTATATACCCGTAGCTTGTTTACTTATATCTGAGATTTTTATATTTCTTTATTATCTATATTTTTTATTTTTATAAAGTTTAGTACATATTGCACAACGATAATGATCGTACCGGCCGTCATAATGTTTTATAAAACATAACACGTGAATCTGAAGATAGAAGTTGTATTAAAATTGAATGTTGACACCGATATCGATCTGTTGGATGTAGAATTTATTTTCAAAATAGGTGTTTGTTTAGAATATACCATTCCACGGAGATTACATGCTTAACAAATCTCTGCAGTTATCAACTTTGTTTAGTTTTCAAGACTGATATGATTTGGAATAAATGACCATTTAAAAAAATTATTTATGGTAACCTTATAAACAAAATTATTTATGGTAAGGGGTCATCCATAATTGTCAACCATTTTCCAAAGTGTACAAAACACACTTTTTCAGACCCCCCACCCTCCCTCAAAAAGTGTACATCAACCATTTTCAGATTTCTAGACAAGAATCAATCATTCTCAATAAAAAGAAGATCCTGTCTATTATAGTTAAGTTTAATATAGAAATTTGCATTGAAAATAAACTGAAACATATCTGACTGTTATATTTGATGACATCTATCTGTGATGCTTGTGTTTTGTCAGAATAAAGAGTATAAAGATACTATTTTGTTGTTTTGTTGGTTTTAATGAATGGGATAGATGCATTTACACGCAGATTATATACAAAGAAATAACACTGAAAGCAAGCAATCAAGCATTCCGGAAATAAAAAAAAAGCGTACGGTAAAAATGTTGATTTTTTAACCCCCTCCCCCCAAGTGTACGTTTTGTACACTTTGGAAAATGGTTCACAATTATGGATGACCCCTAACCTTATAATCAAATTTAACTCATATCACACTCTATGTTGTGCTTAATATTTAGTCTTGCTTGGTCTTCTATCCGTTAACGGGAATTACAGGTTTACGAAATCATCGAAATGTAATCTCCGTGGAATGTAATCTCCGTTCACGTTTTTGTGAAGAGTGCTTTCTTTCACGTCCGCACTTCTATCGAGTATGGCATGCCAAATAAACATTTTAGATAATAATTACGGATGGCGAATATATAAATTACAGATCAATAACTTACATTGTAATTCAGACGACATAAGAAGACACCATGTGACAATTTTAAAACATCGTGCGGGACAAATTTGCAATTCCAGAATTGGCAAATCTGACTTTGTTGTCTTACAAGATGACAAAAATATTTTTTGGCCAAGTGATAGATAATTAAAAAAATTAAATTTCCCATATGTCCCAACATGTCACTGTTGTCACTGTTGTCAGCACAGCTGATTAAAAGTACAATTCCGATGGAAATTTAAAATTCCATGGAATATTAGAAGTTCCGATGGGAAAATTTAAAGTTCCCATCGGAAAAATACTTTCCCATGGGAATTTTAAAGTTCCCATGGGAAACAGAAAAAGGAGAATACTAAAAGTTCCCATGGGAATTTAACTTTTCCGATGGGAACAGTTTATTTTCCCATGGGTCCCAACAATTTTTCGTCCCATGGGAACAATTTTTCTTCCCATGGGAACGATTTTTCTTCCCATGGGAACATTTGTTTCTCTGATGGGAACAATTTTTCTTATCATTGAATCAGATATTTTACAACGGGAACATGTTTTCCTTTAGATTGTTTTCTCCTAGAAAAATGAAATTTGTTGAAAATGCAGGATTTATTTTTTAATTATTGAAGTATGCGGGTTTTCTACAAAATGTCAATATGCTTTCGTATCTAAAGTTGCACTAAACATGCAACTTCCATAAAACTCTGATTTTCCATTAAAATATGAAGCAGTGACAAGTAAGTTTTTAAATTAAGTTGTGCGTGTGTGTTGTAATAACAAAATATTCTTATTGAACTTATTAGAAAACAGATAATAAAATGTTTAGAAAAACTTATTTTCCGGTGCGTAGAAATACCACAAATTTTGATTATTATTTTTTTTTTACAAACTACAAGACCCATAAAACAAAAACACTATAACATGCTGAAATAATACAATCATGTACAATCTTTATACACGTACTTAATTAACATGTTCTGGTTGAATGAACACGAATGTCAATCGATTACACATCAATGACATTCAATAGAGTGCAGCACGTGTCGATAAAATATTTAATAACACTGTTATTACTAAAGATATGATTATATAATTTGAAATTATTTATTTTATTTATAAGAGCATAGTCTACTTTTATATTTTATGTCCTTTGTGCCAATAATTTATATCTTCCCATCAAGTCCCTAGTGCGTAATATTGAGGTGGTCATTTGCGGTATTTCTACGGACATCTTTATTTCAACATTTTGATTCCTTCCGTATTATATTCTGTATAGGGCATAGGCAGTTTATGTAGATGAATAACAAGAACAGAAAATAATAAATTGAAGTCATATTATTGGTCTCTGTTGAATTGTTTTAAAAACTTAACATTGACATGGATTAGTGATTTCTGTGACTGTTTTTCTTACATATACAGGTACATGTATCAGAGCTCTATACATGTACCAAATGTACAAGTTTGTTACTTTTCACGTGAGTTTTTTTTTGTGTGTGACTTACTTTTTACCGTTTATACCGTATTTTTGTTTTGTTTTTATTTAAACACATTTTATTTCCAAAAGCAGTAAATGGGATTGAACACAAGTTATAACACCTCTCCTTATACAAATACAAACACAAAATACATAAAATAATGACGAAAAACAAAATAGGAATACATGTAATACAAACTAACACAAAACCGAAAATGCAACACTGAAAATTTAAATTAGTCACTATGACTATTCAGTTGGTCAAATATTAGCCGGAAGGTAGTCAACAGCATATATGACTACCCATCAAGTCATTGTGATTACCTGCACGGTCAATTTGACTATTTAAGTGGTCACAGCACCACGTGGTGTAGAGTATCGGTTTTCACGCGCACTCTTTCGCGTTGCCTTTGTTCCCTAGATCGTGTAGATGTAAACAAACCAGAAGGCACGAAACTGTTATTCTATCAACTAAACCAATTGTTTAAAGTAAGTATCATGTATATTTGTTTTAATTTATACTTACAAAAATTTAATTTAAGAAAAAGAAGTGTAATGAATGTAATATCGACACATGTTGACGTAATGACAATAAAAAAGGGGGAGATATGTATACGGGATAGCAATTTTGATACACATAAAACGTATTGTCGATTGAAAAGAGTATTTAGCGATATCTTTTTTTCTACTGACCAAAAGCTGTTAAAAATAAACACCACTGCAATCGATATTCACAACAATAAATAAAAAAAAACCTCATGGTGATTGTCAAGATTCTGGTGCTTACATTGCAATGCTGTGATATAGGATGAGTTACTGTCAAGATCCAGGTGCTTACATTACATTGTTGTGGTACAAGATGGGTGGATGTCAAGATCCTGGTGCTTACATTACAATGTTGTGATATAGGATGGGTCGCTGTCAAGATCCCGGTGCTTACATTACAATGTTGTGGTATAAGATGGGTGGCTGTCAAGATCCTGGTGCTTACATTACAATGTTGTGGTATAAGATGGGTGGCTGTCAAGATCCTGGTGCTTACATTACAATGTTGTGTTATAAGATGGGTGGCTGTCAAGATCCCGGTGCTTACATTACAATGTTGTGGTATAAGATTAGTGACTAAATCACGAGGTCAAAGATTTTAAAACTAGGTTTTTTCTTTTAACTTTTAACATGACTGACATACATTATTTATTGTTATTTTTTAGCTTCTAAAATGATATAACTATATTTTTCAGCAAATGAAGACATTGCTATTTGTATGAACACAGCTGAGAGATTTTTCCCCAGAGAGAATATTACACTGACACATGCAGAGTTGATACCGAAAAATATCTGAAATAAACACTTCAAATTCTGACATACTGAAAATGTATAAAATATATATTTAAGTTGGAATATCATAATGTATGTAAAAATTAGTTTATAATAAATATTTTTCTTATTTGATTTTAGAATTCAATATATGTACTTAAGTAATGGTAACACATGCAAACTTAAGATATAGGAAGGTTTTGAACATTGGGCACTTTGTGGTCCTATACTGTTGTCATTGTTAGCATTGCTGCTGTGGTATTTTTAATGATATTATATTCCAGATGCGTTTGTCAATCCTATGGAAGAGAAACATCATAAAGTAGAATAATAGAAGATATGAAACATAAAAATACAAAACGGATAGAAGCGCTCCCAAAGTAAAACAGTAGTACAAAAACACAACACAAATTAAAATAACAGTCTAACAGTCTATTGGTCATGACTATTCACAGTAATCATGTTGACGAACCAACATGGTCACTTTCGACCATTTCAATAAGTCATATGGACTGCCTTCAATTGTCAAACTGACAAATGTGCATAGTCAATTGAACAATTCAATTCGTCAAAACGAGTATAACATATAGTCATTTTGACTTCTTAACATAGTCATAATTACCACCCTACTCCGTCAAATAAGACTAACCTTTTAGTCAAACGACTAAGAGCATAGTCAAAATGATTAAATGCATTGTCATCTAGAGGACAGTCAAAATGACCAATTAAATTAGTCAAATTGACTAATTTAGATTTTCAGTGAATATAATATTGTTGCAATATGGACTGGCGTGAATTGTGAAGCGTGACAAAGTAGGAATTCGGAATTTTAGTTGTATGTGAAGTTCTGAATGTTCATAAATTAATGACTCAAATGGCATTTGAAACCAATTTCCGATTAACTTGGCTACTAAGCATAGAAAACACCCCAAACGAATGTGGACTTTCATTTATATGGACATATCAAACCTTTGATGATGCAAATTGGCTTAAGCGAATTGTTAAAATTTCTTTAGAAGACCAGTTTACCCAAACTTGGTTCTCAAGTGTAGAAGCCTCTGCTAAAACTCTGAACTACAGGCTATTTAAGGAATCGCTTAAAACTGAAAAGTATTTTGATGTTTTAAACGACAAAGATGGGTTTACATTCTGTAAATTTAGAATGGTCAACCATAAACTGCCAATAGAATGTGGGAGGTGGTCTAATATCCCAAGACAAAATCGGACTTGTCCTTTATGTGAAGATGGCGATATTGGTGATGAATACCCTTATCTCCTCAAATGCAACTTTTTTACAACAGAAAGAAATAAATACTTAGATAAAAAAAATCACAAACCATTGTGATATTCCTAAGCTCAGGGAACTTCTGAATACATCTAAACAATCTTAGCTTAGAAATTTATGCATTGTTTTTTAGAGTTATCAACGATGAAGTGGATTCTCTCAATTAACCTTCTTCCTCCTCTGTCATATTTTAAGGCCTTCCATTTAATATACACTGCACATTTTTAACATGTAAACATATTTATGTATTTCTATTGTATTGTTTATTTCCTCAACATATGTACCTTTGTAATATTGTATAATGTCTATGTTCTTCTATGTATCTTTGTATTTACAGCGGTTTATCAGAATAAAGTATATATAATCTTTGTGTAATTGTGACAGGGCAAAAGTGGACGTCTTATTAACTTATTTATAAAATTTACATTTAAATTTTAAATGAAATAAATAAATTCAATTATTTATAAAAAACAATGGGTAAAGAAATAAATATCTCAATTTTATTAACATGTAACGAATTTCGTTTAAAAGCTTTTTGTGCTATAAGTTACTATTAAGTGTCACATTTATTTTCACAAAGACGGAAATAATACTTTTGTAACCGGGTAAAATGGCGTTCCGGCTAAATGAAAATCAAGAAGGAATATTTCGCTCCTTAAACTTTTATTTTAGCAGTCCGGCAAGACCGAACAACAAACTCCAAACTAAATGTAAAGTAACATACAAACAATAACAATATATATAAGCACAAGCAATTAAAGGATTAAGAAGATTAACATATGCCAAATAGAAATAACAATAGATTAGAAGAGTAATTAATGTCCGACACGTATAAATAAATTATTGTCTAAACTGTTACAGAGAATAAATAATTAGATGAATAGAGTAAATGAATTTAAGTCCTTTGTCCAAGATTATGACTCATAATCCGTGTAAAACACTTATGCC
>JAASAO010002287.1:0-17693 GCA_017311375.1 Mytilus coruscus | reverse complement strand
CCACCATCTGTGTTGTCAATATGGAACTAATATATACTTTTTTTTTCTTTCAGAGGCCACAGACCCAGCCAAGGCACAGATGCAAGAACCCCAAAAGATGAGTATTTTTTTACTTGAAGGGCCCCACCATCTGTGTTGTCAATATGGAACTAATATAACTTTTTGTTTTTCTTTCAGAGGCCACGGACCCAGCCAAGGCACAGATGCAAGAACCCCAAAAGATGATTATTTTTTTACTTGAAGGCCCCCACCATCTGTGTTGTCAATATGGAACTAATATATACTTTTGTTTTTCTTTCAGAGGCCATGGACCCAGCCAAGGCACAGATGCAAGAACCCCAAAAGATGAGTATTTTTTTTTTTTTGAAGGGCCCCCACCATCTGTGTTGTCAATATGGAACTAATATATACTTTCTGTTTCTCTTTCAGAGTCCCACCGGAGGTCGAGGCCACGGACCCAGCCAAGACACAGATGCAAGAACCCCAAAAGATGAGTATTTTTTTTACTTGAAGGGCCCCACCATCTGTGTTGTCAATATGGAACTAATATATACTTTTGTTTTCCTTTCAGAGGCCACGGACCCAGCCAAGGCACAGATGGAAGAACCCCAAAAGATGAGTATTTTTTTTACTTGAAGGGCCCCACCATCTGTGTTGTCAATATGGAACTAATATATACTTTTTGTTTTTCTTTCAGAGGCCACGGACCCAGCCAAGGCACAGATGCAAGAACCCCAAAAGATGAGTATTTTTTTACTTGAAGGGTCCCCACCATCTGTGTTGTCAATATGGAACTAATATATACTTTTGTTTTTCTTTCAGAGGCCATGGACCCAGCCAAGGCACAGATGCAAGAACCCCAAAAGATGAGTATTTTTTACTTGAAGGGCCCCCACCATCTGTGTTGTCAATATGGAACTAATATATACTTTTGTTTTTCTTTCAGAGGCCACAGACCCAGCCAAGGCACAGATGCAAGAACCCCAAAAGATGAGTATTTTTTTTACTTGAAGGGTCCCCACCATCTGTGTTGTCAATATGGAACTAATATATACTTTTTGTTTTTCTTTCAGAGGCCATGGACCCAGCCAAGGCACAGATGCAAGAACCCCAAAAGATGAGTATTTTTTTTTACTTGAAGGGCCCCCACCATCTGTGTTGTCAATATGGAACTAATATATACTTTTTGTTTTTCTTTCAGATGCCACGGACCCAGCCAAGGCACAGATGCAAGAACCCCAAAAGATGAGTATTTTTTTTACTTGAAGGGCCCCCACCATCTGTGTTGTCAATATGGAACTAATATATACTTTTGTTTTCTTTCAGAGTCCACCAGAGGTCGAGACACGGACCAGCCAAGGCACAGATGCAAGAACCCAAAAGATGAGTATTTTTTTTCGAAGGGCCCCACCATCTGTGTTGTCAATATGGAACTAATATATACTTTTGTTTTTCTTTCAGAGGCCACGGACCACCAAGGCACAGATGCAAGAACCCCAAGATGAATAGTTTTTTTTTGAAGGGCTCCACCATCTGTGTTGTCAATATGGAACTAATATATACTTTTGTTTGTCTTTCAGAGTCCACCGAGGTCGAGGCCACACACCAGCCAAGGCACAGATGCAAGAACCCCAAAAGATGAGTTTTTTTTTTGAAGGGCCCCACCATCTGTGTTGTCAATATGGAACTAATATATACATTTTGTTTTTCTTTCAGAGGCCACGGACCCAGCCAAGCCACAGATGCAAGAACCCTAAAGGATGAGTATTTTTTTTCTTGAAGGCCCCACCATCTGTGTTGTCAATATGGAACTAATATATACTTTTTGTTTTCTTTCAGAGGCCACGGACCCAGCAAGCACAGATGCAAGAACCCCAAAGATGAATATTTTTTTCTTGAAGGGCCCCACCATCTGTGTTGTCAATATGGAACTAATATATACTTTTGTTTTTCTTTCAGAGCCACGGACCCAGCCAAGGCACAGATGCAAGAACCCCAAAAGATGAGTATTTTTTTTCTTGAAGGGTCCCCACCATCTGTGTTGTCAATATGGAACTAATATATACTTTTGTTTTTTCTTTCAGAGCCACGGACCCAGCCAAGCACAGATGCAAGAACCCCAAAGATGAATATTTTTTTACTTGAAGGCCCCCACCATCTGTGTTGTCAATA
Source organism: Mytilus coruscus (assembly GCA_017311375.1). Classification (NCBI taxonomy): domain Eukaryota; kingdom Metazoa; phylum Mollusca; class Bivalvia; order Mytilida; family Mytilidae; genus Mytilus; species Mytilus coruscus. The sequence goes on along the minus strand of JAASAO010002287.1, from coordinate 15,521 downwards.
TGGAACTAATATATACTTTTGTTTTTTGTTTCAGAGGCCACGGACCCAGCCAAGGCACAGATGCAAGAACCCCAAAGATGAGTATTTTTTTACTTGAAGGGTCCCCACCATCTGTGTTGTCAATATGGAACTAATATACTTTTTGTTTTCTTTCAGAGTCCCACGAGGTCGAGGCCATGGACCCAGCCAAGGCACAGATGCAAGAACCCCAAAGATGAGTATTTTTTTACTTGAAGGGCCCCACCATCTGTGTTGTCAATATGGAACTAATATATACTTTTGTTTTCCTTTCAGAGGCCACGGACCCAGCCAAGGCACAGATGCAAGAACCCCAAAAGATGAGTATTTTTTACTTGAAGGCCCCACCATCTGTGTTGTCAATATGGAACTAATATATACTTTTGTTTTCTTTCAGAGGCCACGGACCCAGCCAATGCACAGTTGCAAGAACCCCAAAAGATGAGTAGTTTTTTACTTGAAGGGCTCCCACCATCTGTGTTGTCAATATGGAACTAATATATACTTTTGTTTTTTTCAGAGTCCCACCAAGGTCGAGGCCGGACCCAGCAAGGCACAGATGCAAGAACCCCTAAAGATGAGTATTTTTTTTACTTGAAGGTCCCCACCATCTGTGTTGTCAATATGGAACTAATATATATTTTTTGTTTTCTTTCAGAGTCCCACCAGAGGTCGAGGCCATGGACCCAGCCAAGGCACAGATGCAAGAACCCCAAAAGATGAGTATTTTTTTACTTGAAGGGCCCCCACCATCTGTGTTGTCAATATGGAACTAATATATACTTTTTGTTTTCTTTCAGAGGCCACGGACCCAGCCAAGGCACAGATGCAAGAACCCCAAAAGATGAGTATTTTTTTTACTTGAAGGGCCCCCACCATCTGTGTTGTCAATATGGAACTAATATATACTTTTTGTTTTTCTTTCAGAGGCCACGGACCCAGCCAAGGCACAAATGCAAGAACCCCAAAAGATGAGTATTTTTTTACTTGAAGGCCCCACCATCTGTGTTGTCAATATGGAACTAATATATACTTTTGTTTTTCTTTCAGAGTCCACCGAGGTCGAGCCACGGACCAGTCAAGGCAAGATGCAAGAAGCCCAAAAGATGAGTATTTTTTTTACTTGAAGGCCCCACCATCTGTGTTGTCAATATGGAACTAATATATACTTTTTGTTTTCCTTTCAGAGCCACGGACCCAGCCAAGGCACAGATGCAAGAACCCCAAAAGATGAGTATTTTTTTTACTTGAAGGCCCCACCATCTGTGTTGTCAATATGGAACTAATATATACTTTTTGTTTTTCTTTCAGAGGCCACGGACCCAGCCAAGGCACAGATGCAAGAACCCCAAAAGATGAGTAGTTTTTTTACTTGAAGGGCTCCCACCATCTGTGTTGTCAATATGGAACTAATATATACTTTTTGTTTTCTTTCAGAGTCCCTGAGGTCGAGGCACGACCCAGCCAAGGCACAGATGCAAGAACCCCAAAGATGAGTATTTTTTTACTTGAAGGGCCCCCACCATCTGTGTTGTCAATATGGAACTAATATATACTTTTGTTTTCTTTCAGAGTCCACCAGAGGTCGAGGCCATGGACCCAGCCAAGGCACAGATGCAAGAACCCCAAAAGATGAGTATTTTTTTACTTGAAGGGCTCCCACCATCTGTGTTGTCAATATGGAACTAATATATACTTTATGTTTTTCTTTCAGAGGCCACGGACCCAGCCAAGGCACAGATGCAAGAACCCCAAAAGATGAGTATTTTTTTTACTTGAAGGGCCCCACCATCTGTGTTGTCAATATGGAACTAATATACTTTTTGTTTTTCTTTCAGAGTCCCACCCAGAGGTCGAGGCCACGGACCCAGCCAAGGCACAGATGCAAGAACCCCAAAAGATGAGTATTTTTTTACTTGAAGGCCCCACCATCTGTGTTGTCAATATGGAACTAATATATACTTTTTGTTTTTCTTTCATAGGCCACGGACCCAGCCAAGGCACAGATGCAAGAACCCCAAAAGATGAGTATTTTTTTTATTTCAAGGGCCCCACCATCTGTGTTGTCAATATGGAACTAATATATACTTTTGTTTTTCTTTCAGAGGCCACGGACCCAGCCAAGGCACAGATGCAAGAACCCCAAAGATGAGTATTTTTTTTTGAAGGGCCCCACCATCTGTGTTGTCAATATGGAACTAATATATACTTTTGTTTTCTTTCAGAGTCCCACCAAGGTCGAGGCCATGGACCCAGCCAAGGCACAGATGCAAGAACCCCAAAAGATGAGTATTTTTTTTACTTGAAGGCTCCCACCATCTGTGTTGTCAATATGGAACTAATATACTTTTTGTTTTTCTTTCAGAGGCCACGGACCCAGCCAAGGCACAGATGCAAGAACCCCAAAAGATGAGTATTTTTTACTTGAAGGGTCCCCACCATCTCTGTTGTCAATATGGAACTAATATATACTTTTTGTTTTTCTTTCAGAGGCATGGACCCAGCCAAGGCACAGATGCAAGAACCCAAAAGATGAGTATTTTTTACTTGAAGGGCCCCACCATCTGTGTTGTCAATATGGAACTAATATATACTTTTGTTTTTCTTTCAGAGGCCACGGACCCAGCCAAGGCACAGATGCAAGAACCCCAAAAGATGAGTATTTTTTTTACTTGAAGGGCCCCCACCATCTGTGTTGTCAATATGGAACTAATATATACTTTTGTTTTTTTTTCAGAGGCCACGGACCCAGCCAAGGCACAGATGCAAGAACCCCAAAAGATGAGTATTTTTTTTACTTGAAGGGTCCCACCATCTGTGGTCAATATGGAATAATACTTTTTTTTTTCTTTCAGAGGCCACGGACCCAGCCAAGGCACAGATGCAAGAACCCCAAAAGATGAGTATTTTTTTACTTAAGGGTCCCCACCATCTGTGTTGTCAATATGGAACCATATATACTTTTTGTTTTTCTTTCAGAGGCCAGGACCCAGCCAAGGCACAGATGCAAGAACCCCAAAAGATGAGTTTTTTTACTTGAAGGGCCCCCACCATCTGTGTTGTCAATATGGAACTAATATATACTTTTTGTTTTTCCAGAGGCCACGGAACCCCAAGCAAGGCAAAACCCCAAAAGATGGCAAGGGCCCCACCATCTGTGTTGTCAATATGGAACTATATACTTTTTTTTTTCTTTTCAGAGGCCACGGACCCAGGGAAGGCACAGATGCAAGAACCCCAAAAGATGAGTATTTTTTTTACTTGGGGCCCCACCATCTGTGTTGTCAATATGGAACTAATATAACTTTTTGTTTTTCTTTCAGAGGCCACGGACCCAGCCAAGGCACAGATGCAAGAACCCCAAAAGATGAGTATTTTTTTACTTGAAGGGCCCCACCATCTGTGTTGTCAATATGGAACAATATAACTTTTTGTTTTTCTTTCAGAGGCCACGGACCCAGCCAAGGCACAGATGCAAGAACCCCAAAAGATGAGTATTTTTTTACTGAAGGGCCCCACCATCTGTGTTGTCAATATGGAACTAATATATACTTTTTGTTTTTTTTCAGAGTCCCACCCAGAGGTGAGGCCAGGACCCAGGGCACAGTGCAAGAACCCCAAAAGATGAGTATTTTTTTACTTGAAGGCCCCCACCATCTGTGTTGTCAATATGGAACTAATATAACTTTTTTTTTTCCTTCAGAGGCCAGGACCCAGCCAAGGCACAGATGCAAGAACCCCAAAAGATGAGTATTTTTTTTACTTGAAGGCCCCCACCATCTGTGTTGTCAATATGGAACTAATATATACTTTTTTTTTTTCTTTCAGAGGCCACGGACCCAGCCAAGGCACAGATGCAAGAACCCCAAAAGATGAGTATTTTTTTTACTTGAAGGGCCCCCACCATCTGTGTTGTCAATATGGAACTAATATAACTTTTTGTTTTTTTCAGAGGCCATGGACCCAGCCAAGGCACAGATGAAGAACCCCAAAAGATGAGTATTTTTTTTACTTGAAGGGCCCCACCATCTGTGTTGTCAATATGGAACTAATATAACTTTTTGTTTTTCTTTCAGAGGCCACGGACCCAGCCAAGGCACAGATGCAAGAACCCCAAAAGATGAGTATTTTTTTTACTTGAAGGGCCCCACCATCTGTGTTGTCAATATGGAACTAATATTTTTTTTTTTTCTTTCAGAGGCCACGGACCCAGCCAAGCACAGATGCAAGAACCCCAAAAGATGAGTATTTTTTACTTGAAGGGCCCCACCATCTGTGTTGTCAATATGGAACTATATACTTTTTGTTTTTCTTTCAGAGTCCCACCCAGAGGTCGAGGCCAGGACCCAGCCAAGGCACAGATGCAAGAACCCCAAAAGATGAGTATTTTTTTACTTGAAGGGCCCCCACCATCTGTGTTGTCAATATGGAACTAATATATACTTTTTGTTTTCTTTCAAGGCCACGGACCCAGCCAAGGCACAGATGCAAGAACCCCAAAAGATGAGTATTTTTTTTATTTAAGGGCCCCACCATCTGTGTTGTCAATATGGAACTAATATATACTTTTTGTTTTCTTTCAGAGGCCCCCCCCCCCCCCCCCCCCCCCCCCCCCCCCCCCCCCCCCCCCCCCCCCCCCCCCCCCCCCCCCCCCCCCCCCCCCCCCCCCCCCCCCCCCCCCCCCCCCCCCCCCCCCCCCCCCCCCCCCCCCCCCCCCCCCCCCCCCCCCCCCCCCCCCCCCCCCCCCCCCCCCCCCCCCCCCCCCCCCCCCCCCCCCCCCCCCCCCCCCCCCCCCCCCCCCCCCCCCCCCCCCCCCCCCCCCCCCCCCCCCCCCCCCCCCCCCCCCCCCCCCCCCCCCCCCCCCCCCCCCCCCCCCCCCCCCCCCCCCCCCCCCCCCCCCCCCCCCCCCCCCCCCCCCCCCCCCCCCCCCCCCCCCCCCCCCCCCCCCCCCCCCCCCCCCCCCCCCCCCCCCCCCCCCCCCCCCCCCCCCCCCCCCCCCCCCCCCCCCCCCCCCCCCCCCCCCCCCCCCCCCCCCCCCCCCCCCCCCCCCCCCCCCCCCCCCCCCCCCCCCCCCCCCCCCCCCCCCCCCCCCCCCCCCCCCCCCCCCCCCCCCCCCCCCCCCCCCCCCCCCCCCCCCCCCCCCCCCCCCCCCCCCCCCCCCCCCCCCCCCCCCCCCCCCCCCCCCCCCCCCCCCCCCCCCCCCCCCCCCCCCCCCCCCCCCCCCCCCCCCCCCCCCCCCCCCCCCCCCCCCCCCCCCCCCCCCCCCCCCCCCCCCCCCCCCCCCCCCCCCCCCCCCCCCCCCCCCCCCCCCCCCCCCCCCCCCCCCCCCCCCCCCCCCCCCCCCCCCCCCCCCCCCCCCCCCCCCCCCCCCCCCCCCCCCCCCCCCCCCCCCCCCCCCCCCCCCCCCCCCCCCCCCCCCCCCCCCCCCCCCCCCCCCCCCCCCCCCCCCCCCCCCCCCCCCCCCCCCCCCCCCCCCCCCCCCCCCCCCCCCCCCCCCCCCCCCCCCCCCCCCCCCCCCCCCCCCCCCCCCCCCCCCCCCCCCCCCCCCTTTTTTTTTTTTTTTTTTTTTTTTTTTTTTTTTTTTTTTTTTTTTTTTTTTTTTTTTTTTTTTTTTTTTTTTTTTTTTTTTTTTTTTTTTTTTTTTTTTTTTTTTTTTTTTTTTTTTTTTTTTTTTTTTTTTTTTTTTTTTTTTTTTTTTTTTTTTTTTTTTTTTTTTTTTTTTTTTTTTTTTTTTTTTTTTTTTTTTTTTTTTTTTTTTTTTTTTTTTTTTTTTTTTTTTTTTTTTTTTTTTTTTTTTTTTTTTTTTTTTTTTTTTTTTTTTTTTTTTTTTTTTTTTTTTTTTTTTTTTTTTTTTTTTTTTTTTTTTTTTTTTTTTTTTTTTTTTTTTTTTTTTTTTTTTTTTTTTTTTTTTTTTTTTTTTTTTTTTTTTTTTTTTTTTTTTTTTTTTTTTTTTTTTTTTTTTTTTTTTTTTTTTTTTTTTTTTTTTTTTTTTTTTTTTTTTTTTTTTTTTTTTTTTTTTTTTTTTTTTTTTTTTTTTTTTTTTTTTTTTTTTTTTTTTTTTTTTTTTTTTTTTTTTTTTTTTTTTTTTTTTTTTTTTTTTTTTTTTTTTTTTTTTTTTTTTTTTTTTTTTTTTTTTTTTTTTTTTTTTTTTTTTTTTTTTTTTTTTTTTTTTTTTTTTTTTTTTTTTTTTTTTTTTTTTTTTTTTTTTTTTTTTTTTTTTTTTTTTTTTTTTTTTTTTTTTTTTTTTTTTTTTTTTTTTTTTTTTTTTTTTTTTTTTTTTTTTTTTTTTTTTTTTTTTTTTTTTTTTTTTTTTTTTTTTTTTTTTTTTTTTTTTTTTTTTTTTTTTTTTTTTTTTTTTTTTTTTTTTTTTTTTTTTTTTTTTTTTTTTTTTTTTTTTTTTTTTTTTTTTTTTTTTTTTTTTTTTTTTTTTTTTTTTTTTTTTTTTTTTTTTTTTTTTTTTTTTTTTTTTTTTTTTTTTTTTTTTTTTTTTTTTTTTTTTTTTTTTTTTTTTTTTTTTTTTTTTTTTTTTTTTTTTTTTTTTTTTTTTTTTTTTTTTTTTTTTTTTTTTTTTTTTTTTTTTTTTTTTTTTTTTTTTTTTTTTTTTTTTTTTTTTTTTTTTTTTTTTTTTTTTTTTTTTTTTTTTTTTTTTTTTTTTTTTTTTTTTTTTTTTTTTTTTTTTTTTTTTTTTTTTTTTTTTTTTTTTTTTTTTTCAAGGGCCCCACCATCTGTGTTGTCAATTTGAATAATAAACTTTGTTTTTTTTCTTTCAGGCCACGGACCCAGCCAAGCACAGATGCAAGAACCCCAAAAGATGAGTATTTTTTTACTTGAAGGGCCCCACCATCTGTGTTGTCAATATGGAACTAATATAACTTTTTTTTTTTTTCAGAGTCCCACCCAAGGCGAGGCCAGGACCCAGCCAAGGCACAATGCAAGAACCCCAAAAGATGAGTATTTTTTTACTTGAAGGGCCCCACCATCTGTTTGTCAATATGGAACTAATAAACTTTTTGTTTTTTTTTTCCCAAGAGGGGGCCACGGACCCAGCCAAGGCACAGTGCAAGAACCCAAAAGATGAGTATTTTTTTTGAAGGGCCCCCACCATTGTGTTGTCAATATGGAACTAATATATACTTTTTGTTTTCCTTTCAGAGGCCAAGACCCAGCCAAGGCACAGATGCAAGAACCCCAAAAGATGAGTATTTTTTTACTTGAAGGGCCCCCACCATCTGTGTTGTCAATATGGAACAATATAACTTTTTTTTTTTTTCAGAGGCCACGGACCCAGCCAAGGCACAGATGCAAGAACCCCAAAAGATGAGTATTTTTTTTACTTGAAGGGCCCCACCATCTGTGTTGTCAATATGGAACTAATATAACTTTTTGTTTTTCTTTCAGAGGCCGGACCAGCCAAGGCACAATGAAGAACCCCAAAAGATGAGTATTTTTTTTACTTGAAGGGCCCCACCATCTGTGTTGTCAATATGGTAATATATACTTTTTGTTTTTTTCAGAGGCCACGGACCCAGCCAAGGCAAGATGCAAGAACCCCAAAGATGAGTATTTTTTTACTTGAAGGGCCCCACCATTGTGTTGTCAATATGGAACTAATATAACTTTTGTTTTTTCTTTCCCAGAGGCCCACGGACCCAGCCAAGCACAGATGCAAGAACCCCAAAAGATGAGTATTTTTTTTACTTGAAGGGCCCCACCATCTGTGTTGTCAATATGGAACTAATATATACTTTTTGTTTTTCTTTCAGAGTCCCACCCAGAGGTCGAGGCCAGGACCCAGCCAAGGCACAGATGCAAGAACCCCAAAAGATGAGTATTTTTTTTACTTGAAGGGCCCCCACCATCTGTGTTGTCAATATGGAACTAATATATACTTTTTGTTTTCCTTCCAGAGGCCACGGACCCAGCCAAGGCACAGATGCAAGAACCCCAAAAGATGAGTTTTTTTTTACTTGAAGGGCCCCACCATCTGTTTGTCAATATGGAACTAATATATTTTTTTTTTTCTTTCGGGCCACGGACCCAGCCAAGGCACAGATGCAAGAACCCCAAAAGATGAGTATTTTTTACTTGAAGGGCCCCACCATCTGTTTGTCAATATGGAACTAATATATACTTTTTTTTTTTTTCAGAGGCCACGGACCCAGCCAAGGCACAGATGCAAGAACCCAAAAGATGAGATTTTTTTACTTGAAGGGCCCCACCATCTGTGTTGTCAATATGGAACTAATATATTTTTGTTTTCTTTCAGAGTCCCACCCAGAGGTCGAGGCCAGGACCCAGCCAAGGCACAGATGCAAGAACCCAAAAGATGAGTATTTTTTTTACTTGAAGGGCCCCACCATCTGTGTTGTCAATATGGAACTAATATATATTTTTTGTTTTCCTTCAGAGTCCCACCCAGGGTCGAGGCCACGGACCCAGCCAACAAGATGCAAGAACCCCAAAAGATGAGTATTTTTTTTACTTGAAGGTCCCCACCATCTGTGTGGTCAATATGGAACTAATATATACTTTTTGTTTTCCTTCAGAGGCCACGGACCCAGCCAAGGCACAGATGCAAGAACCCCAAAAGATGAGTATTTTTTTACTTGAAGGGCCCCACCATCTGTGTTGTCAATATGGAACTAATATAACTTTTTGTTTTTCTTCAGAGTCCCACCCAGAGGTCGAGGCCACGGACCCAGCCAAGGCACAGATGCAAGAACCCCAAAAGATGAGTATTTTTTTTACTTGAAGGGCCCCCACCATCTGTGTTGTCAATATGGAACTAATATATACTTTTTGTTTTCTTTCAGAGGCCACGGACCCAGCCAAGGCACAGATGCAAGAACCCCAAAAGATGAGTATTTTTTACTTGAAGGGTCCCCACCATCTGTGTTGTCAATATGGAACTAATATAACTTTTTGTTTTTCTTTCAGAGTCCCACCCAGAGGTCGGCCACGGACCCAGCCAAGGCACAGATGCAAGAACCCAAAAGATGAGTATTTTTTACTTGAAGGGCCCCCACCATCTGTGTTGTCAATATGGAACTAATATATACTTTTTGTTTTCCTTTCAGAGGCCACGGACCCAGCCAAGGCACAGATGCAAGAACCCCAAAAGATGAGTATTTTTTTACTTGAAGGGCCCCACCATCTGTGTTGTCAATATGGAACTAATATATACTTTTTGTTTTTCTTCAGAGTCCCACCCAGAGGTCGAGGCCACGGACCCAGCCAAGGCACAGATGCAAGAACCCCAAAAGATGAGTATTTTTTACTTGAAGGGCCCCACCATCTGTGTTGTCAATATGGAACTAATATATACTTTTTGTTTTCCTTTCAGAGGCCACGGACCCAGCCAAGGCACAGATGCAAGAACCCCAAAGATGAGTATTTTTTTACTTGAAGGGCCCCCACCATCTGTGTTGTCAATATGGAACTAATATATACTTTTTGTTTTTCTTTCAGAGGTCCACGACGGCCACGCCAGCAACACAGATGCAAGAACCCCAAAAGATGAGTATTTTTTTACTTGAAGGCCCCACCATCTGTGTTGTCAATATGGAACTAATATATACTTTTTGTTTTCTTTCAGAGGCCACGGACCCAGCCAAGGCACAGATGCAAGAACCCCAAAAGATGAGTATTTTTTTACTTGAAGGTCCCCACCATCTGTGTTGTCAATATGGAACTAATATATACTTTTTGTTTTTCTTTCAGAGTCCCACCCAGAGGTCGAGGCCACGGACCCAGCCAAGGCACAGATGCAAGAACCCAAAAGATGAGTATTTTTTTTTACTTGAAGGGCCCCCACCATCTGTGTTGTCAATATGGAACTAATATATACTTTTTGTTTTCCTTTCAGAGGCCACGGACCCAGCCAAGGCACAGATGCAAGAACCCCAAAAGATGAGTATTTTTTTTTACTTGAAGGGCCCCACCATCTGTGTTGTCAATATGGAACTAATATATACTTTTTTTTCTTCAGTCCCACAGAGGTCCACGGACCCAGCCAAGGCACAGATGCAAGAACCCCAAAAGATGAGTATTTTTTTTTTACTTGAAGGGCCTCCACCATCTGTGTTGTCAATATGGAACTAATATATACTTTTTGTTTTCCTTTCAGAGGCCACGGACCCAGCCAAGGCACAGATGCAAGAACCCCAAAAGATGAGTATTTTTTTTACTTGAAGGGTCCCCACCATCTGTGTTGTCAATATGGAACTAATATATACTTTTTGTTTTCTTTCAGAGGCCACGGACCCAGCCAAGGCACAGATGCAAGAACCCCAAAAGATGAGTATTTTTTTTACTTGAAGGGCCCCACCATCTGTGTTGTCAATATGGAACTATAATATACTTTTTGTTTTTCATTCAGAGGCCAGGACCCAGCCAAGACACAGATGCAAGAACCCAAAAGATGAGTATTTTTTTACTTGAAGGGTCCCCACCATCTGTGTTGTCAATATGGAACTAATATATACTTTTTGTTTTTCTTTCAGAGGCCATGGACCCAGCCAAGGCACAGATGCAAGAACCCCAAAAGATGAGTATTTTTTTACTTGAAGGACCCCACCATCTGTGTTGTCAATATGGAACTAATATATACTTTTGTTTTTCTTTCAGAGTCCCACCGAAGGTCGAGGCCACGACCCAGCCAAGGCACAGATGCAAGAACCCCAAAAGATGAGTATTTTTTACTTGAAGGGCCCCACCATCTCTGTTGTCAATATGGAACTGATATATTTTTTTTTTCTTCAGAGGCCACGGACCCAGCCAAGGCACAGATGCAAGAACCCCAAAAGATGAGTATTTTTTACTTGAAGGCCCCATCTGTGTTGTCAATATGGAACTAAACTTTTTTTTTTCAGAGGCACGGACCCAGCCAGGCACAGATGCAAGAACCCAAAAGATGAGTTTTTTTTTACTTGAAGGGCCCCACCATCTGTGTTGTCAATATGGAACTAATATACTTTTGTTTTTTTAGAGGCCACGACCCAAGGCACAGATGCAAGAACCCCAAAGATGAGTATTTTTTACGGGCCCCACCATCTGTGTTGTCAATATGGAACTAATATATACTTTGTTTTCTTCAGAGGCCACGGACCCAGCCAAGGCACAGATGCAAGAACCCCAAAAGATGAGTATTTTTTACTTGAAGGCCCCCACCATCTGTGTTGTCAATATGGAACTAATATATACTTTTTGTTTTTCTTTCAGAGGCCACGGACCCAGCCAAGGCACAGATGCAAGAACCCCAAAAGATGAGTATTTTTTTACTTGAAGGGCCCCACCATCTGTGTTGTCAATATGGAACTAATATATTTTTTTTTTTTTCAGAGGGGCCCACGGACCCAGCCAAGCACAGATGCAAGAACCCCAAAAGATGAGTATTTTTTTACTTGAAGGCCCCCACCATCTGTGTTGTCAATATGGAATATAAACTTTTTGTTTTCTTTCAGAGTCCCACCCAGAGGTCAGCCACGGACCCAGCCAAGGCACAGATGCAAGAACCCCAAAAGATGAGTATTTTTTTACTTGAAGGGCCCCCACCATCTGTGTTGTCAATATGGAACTAATATAACTTTTTGTTTTCTTTCAGAGGCCACGGACCCAGCCAAGGCACAGATGCAAGAACCCCAAAAGATGACCCCCCCTTTTGTTTTCTTCAGAGGCCACGGACCCAGCCAGGCACAGATGCAAGAACCCCAAAAGATGAGTATTTTTTACTTGAAGGGCCCCATCTGTGTTGTCAATATGGAACTATTTTTTTTTTTCAGAGGCACGGACCCAGCCAGGCACAGATGCAAGAACCCAAAAGATGAGTTTTTTTTTACTTGAAGGGCCCCACCATCTGTTTGTCAATATGGAACTAATATACTTTTGTTTTTTTAGAGGCCAACCCAGCCAAGGCACAGATGCAAGAACCCCAAAGATGAGTATTTTTTTTAGGGCCCCACCATCTGTGTTGTCAATATGGAACTAATATATACTTTTTTTTTCAGAGGCCACGGACCCAGCCAAGCACAGATGCAAGAACCCAAAAGATGAGTATTTTTTACTTGAAGGCCCCCACCATCTGTGTTGTCAATATGGAACTAATATACTTTTTGTTTTTCTTCAGAGGCCACGGACCCAGCCAAGGCACAGATGCAAGAACCCCAAAAGATGAGTATTTTTTTACTTGAAGGCCCCACCATCTGTGTTGTCAATATGAACTATATACTTTTTGTTTTTTTTCAGAGTCCAGAGGTCGAGCACGGACCCAGCCAAGCACAGATGCAAGAACCCAAAGATGAGTTTTTTACTTGAAGGCCCCACCATCTGTGTTGTCAATATGGAACTAATATATACTTTTGTTTTTCTTTCCAGAGGCCACGGACCCAGCCAAGGCACAGATGCAAGAACCCCAAAAGATGAGTATTTTTTTACTTGAAGGCCCCCACCATCTGTGTTGTCAATATGGAACTAATATAACTTTTTGTTTTTCTTTCAGAGGCCACGGACCCAGCCAAGGCACAGATGCAAGAACCCCAAAAGATGAGTATTTTTTTTACTTGAAGGGCCCCCACCATCTGTGTTGTCAATATGGAACTAATATATCTTTTTGTTTTTCTTTCAGAGGCCACGGACCCAGCCAAGGCACAGATGCAAGAACCCCAAAAGATGAGTATTTTTTTACTTGAAGGGCCCCACCATCTGTATTGTCAATATGGAACTAATATATACTTTTTGTTTTTTCTTTCAGAGGCCACGACCCAGCCAAGGCACAGATGCAAGAACCCCAAAAGATGAGTATTTTTTTTACTTGAAGGGCCCCCACCATCTGTGTTGTCAATATGGAACTAATATATACTTTTCTTTTTTTCAGAGGCCACGGACCCAGCCAAGGACACAGATGCAAGAACCCAAAAGATGAGTATTTTTTTACTTGAAGGGCCCCCACCATCTGTGTTGTCAATATGGAACTAATATAACTTTTTGTTTTTCTTTAGAGGCCACGGACCCAGCCAAGGCACAGATGCAAGAACCCCAAAAGATGAGTATTTTTTACTTGAAGGCCCCCACCATCTGTGTTGTCAATATGGAACTAATATATACTTTTTGTTTTCCTTTCAGAGTCCCAAGAGGTCGAGCCACGGACCCAGCCAAGGCACAGATGCAAGAACCCAAAAGATGAGTTTTTTTACTTGAAGGGCCCCCACCATCTGTGTTGTCAATATGGAACTAATATATACTTTTTTTTTCTTTCAGAGGCCACGGACCCAGCCAAGGCACAGATGCAAGAACCCCAAAAGATGAGTATTTTTTTTTACTTGAAGGGCCCCCACCATCTGTGTTGTCAATATGGAACTAATATATACTTTTTGTTTTCCTTTCAGAGGCCACGGACCCAGCCAAGGCACAGATGCAAGAACCCCAAAAGATGAGTATTTTTTTTTACTTGAAGGGCCCCCACCATCTGTGTTGTCAATATGGAACCAATAAATACTTTTTCTTTTTCTTTCAGAGTCCCACCCGGAGGCCGAGGCCACGGACCCAGCCAAGGCACAGATGCAAAATCCCCAGAAGATGAGTATTTTTTTGACTTGAAGAGTCCCCACCATCTGTGTTGTCAATATGGAACTAATATATACTTTTTGTTTTTCTTTCAGAGGCCACGGACCCAGCCAAGGCACAGATGCAAGAACCCCAAAAGATGAGTATTTTTTTTTACTTGAAGGGCCCCCACCATCTGTGTTGTCAATATGGAACTAATATATACTTTTTGTTTTTCTTTCAGAGTCCCACCCAGAGGTCGAGGCCACGGACCCAGCCAAGGCACAGATGCAAGAACCCCAAAAGATGAGTATTTTTTTTTTACTTGAAGGGCCCCCACCATCTGTGTTGTCAATATGGAACTAATATATACTTTTTGTTTTCCTTTCAGAGGCCACGGACCCAGCCAAGGCACAGATGCAAGAACCCCAAAAGATGAGTATTTTTTACTTGAAGGGCCCCACCATCTGTGTTGTCAATATGGAACTAATATATACTTTTTGTTTTCTTTCAGAGTCCCACCCAGAGGTCGAGGCCACGGACCCAGCCAAGGCACAGATGCAAGAACCCAAAAGATGAGTATTTTTTTACTTGAAGGGCCCCACCATCTGTGTTGTCAATATGGAACTAATATATACTTTTTGTTTTTCTTTCAGAGGCCACGGACCCAGCCAAGGCACAGATGCAAGAACCCCAAAAGATGAGTATTTTTTTTACTTGAAGGCCCCACCATCTGTGTTGTCAATATGGAACTAATATATACTTTTTGTTTTTCTTCAGAGTCCCACCGAGGTCCACGGACCCAGCCAAGGCACAGATGCAAGAACCCCAAAAGATGAGTATTTTTTTACTTGAAGGGCCCCACCATCTGTGTTGTCAATATGGAACTAATATATACTTTTTGTTTTCTTCCCCAGAGGGCCACGGACCCAGCCAAGGCACAGATGCAAGAACCCCAAAAGATGAGTATTTTTTTTACTTGAAGGGCCCCCACCATCTGTGTTGTCAATATGGAACTAATATATACTTTTGTTTTTCTTTCAGAGGCCACGGACCCAGCCAAGGCACAGATGCAAGAACCCCAAAAGATGAGTATTTTTTTACTTGAAGGGCCCCACCATCTGTGTTGTCAATATGGAACTAATATATACTTTTTGTTTTCTTTCAGAGGCCACGGACCCAGCCAAGGCACAGATGCAAGAACCCCAAAAGATGAGTATTTTTTTACTTGAAGGGCCCCACCATCTGTGTTGTCAATATGGAACTAATATATACTTTTGTTTTTCTTAGAGTTCACCCGAGGTCGAGGCACGGACCCAGCCAAGGCACAGATGCAAGAACCCCAAAAGATGAGTATTTTTTTACTTGAAGGGCCCCACCATCTGTGTTGTCAATATGGAACTAATATATACTTTTTGTTTTTCTTCAGAGGCCACGGACCCAGCCAAGGCACAGATGCAAGAACCCCAAAAGATGAGTATTTTTTTACTTGAAGGGCCCCACCATCTGTGTTGTCAATATGGAACTAATATATACTTTTTGTTTTTCTTTCAGAGGCCACGGACCCAGCCAAGGCACAGATGCAAGAACCCCAAAAGATGAGTATTTTTTTACTTGAAGGGCCCCACCATCTGTGTTGTCAATATGGAACTAATATATACTTTTTGTTTTCTTTCAGAGGCCACGGACCCAGCCAAGGCACAGATGCAAGAACCCCAAAAGATGAGTATTTTTTTTACTTGAAGGGCCCCACCATCTGTGTTGTCAATATGGAACTAATATATACTTTTGTTTTTCTTTCAGAGGCCACGGACCCAGCCAAGGCACAGATGCAAGAACCCCAAAAGATGAGTATTTTTTTACTTGAAGGGCCCCACCATCTGTGTTGTCAATATGGAACTAATATATACTTTTTGTTTTTCTTTAGAGACGGACCCAGCCAAGGCACAGATGCAAAACCCCAA
>JAASAO010001673.1:0-58737 GCA_017311375.1 Mytilus coruscus | reverse complement strand
GGATTAAAATTTTAGATAAAAGAGAGATATGATAATCTTACTTGGCAAACGTTCCTTGTCTTAAATAATGAAGCTTGAATGACAAAAATGGAATGAATGCTATTTGAAACTGATTATTTACAGTTTGATAATTAGATAAACAATTAAATCATTAAAATACAACTAAAATAATGCATGAAGGTACTGGATTGACAACAACACTTAAAGAAACTGCTATTATTTGTTGGATCGACATGTTTCTAGTTTCGGTAACGTCTCCTTAAGTGGATACCAAAGGTATGCAGGGTCGTCAAATTAAAATAATCATTAACATGATGAAGGTACGGATTGACAACATTTAAAGAAACTGCTATAATTTATTGGGTCGACATGTTTCGCCGATAAGATCAACGTTATCAGGACAAGGTACATAGAAATGAGAACCCTGAAGTACAGGGTGAAGGTAGAGAACATTGACGTTATCAGGACAAGGTACATAGAAATGAGAGCCCTGAAGTACAGGGTGAAGGTACAGAACATTGACGTCATCAGGCCAAGGTACATAGAAATGAGAGCCCTGAGGTACAGGGTGAAGGTACAGAACATTGACGTCATCAGGACAAGGTACATAGAAATGAGAGCCCCTGAAGTACAGGGTGAAGATACAGAACATTGACGTCATAATGAGTGAGAAGTTCATTCAGAAAAAATTGAATGTAGCTGGATAGTTACAGTATATTATGGAAAATGAAAGTACAATTTATTAAAGTTATTTATAGAAATATAAGAAGTTCTTTGTGTTTATTATTTACAAGTCAGTAATTGTTCTCCCAAATGGACGAAACCAAACTAGATTCTGTACCATTTCCATTGGCTTCCTACCTGTCAGAGCTGGGTGACGAAGGTTTAATACTCCCAAATGGCGTCGGGAACTCAGTTGGTGAATGGCCGTTGCTAGTCCTGGACGTTTTAGAAAATTGTGAGGATGCGGGGAAGGGTGGGCGGAATTTGCCCAAAAGTTGGTCATCAGGTGCCAAAAGCGTCAATTTTGACGATTTTTCATCCTTATTCTTGATCCCTACGACTCAGGGATGCTGGTATAGGTATCCAGCTGTAGTCTGCATGTCAAGTGGACCCTAGTTAACAAATTGACCCCAACAGAGATGTTAGGTGGGAGTGAATCTGAACTTGGTTCAGCAGTCTAAAGAAGGTCATTTGGACCCAAAATACGGAATTTCACGATTTTTTCGATTTTGGACTTCAACTGGAGCTGAAACCGGAAGTAGTCGTTTCCTATGTGTATTTCAATAATAATCAGGATCAGTAGTTATATGTCTGCGGGTGTGCACTATTTTTGCAAGTTTTAGGACTCTGAACTTCCTGTGTAAGGCACTGAAGGAAGCCCACCTCCAGAAAACCCAGTTTTATCCGATTTCAATTTTACAAATTCGTAATTGAGCTCAAAATTCAATTTATACATGAGATCAATTAAATTATAAATTATTTGTCTTAATATTTGGTTAAAGATGTATAATATCATATTTTTAATTCAGATATCAGTAGTGGAAATGTTTCTAGATCAGATCAAAGTAGCCAACAAGGTCATGACGATGCACTTCAGAACAACACAAATCTGTCAGATACTATTCAAATGGCCATTACAGATTATCCTGCAAATTTGATCAAGCCAAATCAGGATAAGTTTAGAAAAGCTTTGCCTGCATTAAATGAAGAAGAAATGACTAAAATAGACAATACCGAACCAACACCAAAGACTAAGGACTTAGCAATTCTCAAACATAATGTAGACTGTGAAACTGTGGTGTTAGAAAATGAACATAATGTAGAAACTACAAACTGTGAAACTGTGGTGTTAAAAATGAACAGAATTTGGAAACTACACATAGAGAAACTGTAGTATTAGAAGGTGAACAGATTGCTCAGACTACACAAAGTAAAACTGTGGTATTAGAAGGTGAACAGAATGGTAAAACAATACATTGTGAAACTGTAGTGTTAGAAAAGTGTGCAACATCAGAAAATATCCAATCTACCAACATTATGAAGTTTGTATTAATACCAGTCATGCCAGTTGTAAATAATCCAACTACAAAACTACAGACAGTGATACCAAGAAGATGCCGAAAAAAGTGTCAAGTCAACTGGCACATTTACACCCTTCAAAGGGAATATGTCAGACATACAACTCATAGGCAATAAAGACAAAGCAAAACATAATCCACCTAAAATGATACGGCCGCATCAACAACCTTGGATGGGAATATGACAGACAAAAAATCATTGGCAGAAAAGACAAAGCAATAGATAATCAAACTAACAACATTACTACTGCACAAATCCTGTTAAATAAAAATATTTGGACTATTCAAACTACAGGTAGTAATCATATATATAAAGTCAAAAGAAAATACCGTGATATTCAACCATGCGAAACTTCTGTTGCATCTACTTCTTCAAGATTGTTAGATCAAATTAGTTAGTAGCATATTTCGACGAATGATAATTTATATTTTTGTATACTTTTATGATTTTAATAAACGACCCGGTTAGACGTCGGTTTGAGCTTTAATTATATTTCTTTGGAAAATTCCTGATTTTACTAGATATTGTACAAAAAAATTAAAAGGCAACATTGATACCAATTTACATAGCAAAATCCTTATTTGTGAACTTCCCTCGTCGACATATCAACCAACATTAAACGTTAAAACAACATATTTATTTCAACCTAACTTCAACATTAAAAATTCAGCTAAAATTCAACGTTGAAACAACATACTTTCTGCAACATAACTTCGACGTTGCTGTTACAACGTTGAAACAACATTGAAGCAACGTCATGACAAAATATCAACCACATTTCAACGTTGAAATGACGTTGCGTGCCGGGTGGGTAGATTCTGTACTATTTCCATTGGCTTCCTACCTGTCAGAGCTAGGTGACGAAGGTTTAATACTCCCAATGGCGTCGGGAACTCAGTTGGTGAATGGCCGTTGCTAGTCCTGGACGTTTTAGAAAATTGTGAGGATGCGGGGAAGGATGGGCGGGAATTTGCCCAAAAGTTGGTCATCAGGTGCCAAAAGCGTCAATTTTGACGATTTTTCATCCTTATTCTTGATCCCTACGACTCAGGGATGCTGGTATAGGTATCCAGCTGTAGTCTGCATGTCGAGTGGACCCCAGTTAACAAATTGACCCCAACAGAGATGTTAGGTGGGAGTGAATCTGAACTTGGTTCAGCAGTCTAAAGAAGGTCATTTGGACCCAAAATACGGAATTTCACGATTTTTTTCGATTTTGGACTTCAACTGAAGCTGAAACCGGAAGTAGTCGTTTCCTATGCATATTTCAATAATAATTAGGATCAGTAGTTATATGCCTGCGGGTTTGCACTATTTTTGCAAGTTTTAGGCCTCTGAACTTCCTGTATAAGGCACTGAAGGGAAGCCCACTCCTCCAGAAAACCCAGTTTTATCCGATTTCAATTTTCCAAATTCGTAATTGAGCTCAAAATTCAATTTATACATGAGATCAATTAAATTATAAATTATTTGTCTTAATATTTGGTTAAAGATGTACAATATCATATTTTTTTTAATTCAGATATCAGTAGTGGAAATGTTTCTAGATCAAATCAAAGTAGCCAACACGGTCATGACGATGCACTTCAGAACAACACAAATCTGTCAGATACTATTCAAATGGCCATTACAGATTATCCTGCAAATTTGATCAAGCCAAATCAGGATAAGTCTAGAAAAGCTTTGCCTGCATTAAATGAAGAAGAAATGACTAAAATAGACAATACCGAACCAACACCAAAGACTAAGGACTTAGCAATTCTCAAACATAATGTAGACTGTGAAACTGTGGTGTTAGAAAATGAACATAATGTAGAAACTACAAACTGTGAAACTGTGGTGTTAAAAAATGAACAGAATTTGGAAACTACACATAGTGAAACTGTGGTATTAGAAGGTGAACAGATTGCTCAGACTACACAAAGTAAAACTGTGGTATTAGAAGGTGAACAGAATGGTAAAACAACACATGGTGAAACTGTAGTGTTAGAAAAGTGTGCAACATCAGAAAATATCCAATCTACCAACATTATGAAGTTTGTGTTAATACCAGTCATGCCAGTTGTAAATAATCCAACTACAAAAACTACAGACAGTGATACCAAGAAGATGCCGAAAAAAAGTGTAAAGTCAACTGGCACATTTACACCCTTCAAAGGGAATATGTCAGACATACAACTCATAGGCAATAAAGACAAAGCAAAAAATAATCCACCTAAAAATGATACGGCCGCATCAGCAACGTTGGATGGGAATATGACAGACAAAAAAATCATTGGCAAAAAAGACAAAGCAATAAATAATCAAACTAACAACATTACTACTGCACAAATCCTGTTAAATAAAAATATTTGGACTATTCAAACTACAGGTAGTAATCATATATATAAAGTCAAAAGAAAATATCGTGATATTCAACCATGCGAAACTTCTGTTGCATCTACTTCTTCAAGATTGTTAGATGTCAACAATTTAGCTATGCAAACTACAGGCAGTGAAATGAAGAAAATAGATAATCTCCCAGAAAACGAGGAAACATCAAACTCATTGAGAGAAAATATGTCTGCCATACAAGCTGAAGATACTGACATGACTGATGATGATTACATTTATAACCCAAATATAAATTCAACGACCATACCTACACAGTTGAAAGCAAATGAGTTTACCATGAAGACTAGGAGTGGCGTCAAGGAGAAATATAAACAAACTGTAAATTCAACAACCACATCTACTCCATTTAGTGTAAATACTGACAATGAAGTGAAGGAGAAATATATTCACAATAAAGGACCAACTGGCATGGTGACACGATCAGGATGTTCTGGAGTGAAAAACTATGTCCTTCCAGTTACCGACAACAGCATTATGAAGGAATATACTCATAATAAAGTCCCAACTGTCATGGCAACCAGGTCAAGACGATTTGAAACAAATACCTCTGTAGTCCAAGCGGACAACGGCATTATGGAGGGGTATACTCATTATAACGCCCCAATTGTCACAGTCACCCAGTCAAGTCAGTTAGGCGTCAAAAATACTGTCATTCAAGCTAAAGACAGCATTAATATGGAGGGATTTACTCAGAATAACACTTCAACTGTTATTGCAACCAGATCAAGTTCATCAGGTACGACAAACTCTATTCCAGCTACTGACAATATCATCAAGGATGGTTATACTCATAAAAGCGCTCCAACTATTAAGGCAACCACATCAAGTTCATCAGGTATAACAAACTCTATTCCAGCTACCAACAATATCATCAAGGATGGTTATACTCATAATAACGCTCAAACCGCCATGTCAACAAGGTCAGGTCAATCAGGTGTAAAAAGCTCTATTCAAGCTACAGACGGTATTAACAATGATGGCTTTACTCATAATGATGCCTCGACTTCAGCTTCAAAAAAAGAAGAGTCAATTATGCCAGTTGAAAATATTGCTGAAGTTGAATTTTCAGACGAAGATGAGGCTATGGAGTCAATGGAAACGCATGAAGCAGTCGATGCCATTACTGATATTGATCAGACTGGGGGGCCGATGGAAACCTGTCAGGCAGATAAGAAGATTCTTGATATGGGTCATATGGATAGGGATGACCCATCTTCGTCAGATGAAGACAAGAACATTGAGTCCAAGGAAACTAGTGAAGCAGTAAAGACCATTGTTGATATTGGTGGTGCTGATAGGGATGACCAAACTTCTAGAAGTAAAGATTCAAAGGCATCAAGTAAGTAGTCTATACATTGTTGCTTAAGGGCATACGATACAGTTTTGATCCCATATTGAAATTTGGATGAAAATTTGCATATAGGCTATTTTTTACCTGATAAATAAATACCTGTAATAAAAAATATACCTTCCTGTGCTACTTTTTGTGTAAAATGAAGTCGAAATTTCAGATATTTGTTCAAAATTCGGATTTGTTGACGTATTTTTCCATTCGAAAGAATTACATACCTTTTTTTTGTTTTTGTTTTAAAAGATAAACACAAGCTATTTTTTAGCTCACCTGGCCCGAAGGGCCAAGTGAGCTTTTCTCATCACTTGGCGTCCGTCGTCCGTCGTCCGTCGTCGTCGTCGTCGTCCGTCGTCGTTAGCTTTTTACAAAAATCTTCTCCTCTGAAACCACTGTGCCAAATTTAACCAAACTTGGCCACAATCATCATCAGGGTATCTAGTTTAAAATCCGATGACCCCGCCAACCAACCAAGATGGCCGCCATGGCTAAAAATAGAACATAGGGTAAAATGTAGATTTTGGCTTATATCTCTGAAACCAAATCATTTAGAGTAAATCTGACAAGGGTAAACTGATTATCAGGTCAAGATCTATCTGCCCTGAAATTTTCAGACAAATCTGACAACCTGTTGTTGGGTTGCTGCCCTGAATTGGTAATTTTAAGGAAATTTTGCCGTTTTTGGTTATTATCTTGAATATTATTATAGATAGAGATAAACTGTAAACAGCAATAATGTTCAGCAAAGTAAGATCTACAAATAAGTTTCATGACCAAAATTGTCAGTCGACCCCTTTAGGAGTTATTGCCCTTAATAGTCAATTTTTAACAATTTTTCGTAAATTTTTGTAATCTTTTACAAAAATCTTCTTCTCTGAAACTACTGAGACAAATTTAACCATACTTGGCCATAATCATTATTAGGGTATCTAGTTTAAAAAATATGTCCGATGACCCCGCCTTCCAACCATCATGGCCAACTTGGTTAAAAATAGAACATAGGGGTAAAATGCAGTTTTTGGTTTATATCTCTGAAACTAAAGCATTTAGAGCAAATCTGACAGTGGCAAAAATGTTCATTAGATTTAGATTAATCTGCCCTGAAATTTTCAGACGAATCCGACAACCCGTTGTTGGGTTGCTGCCCCTGAGTTAGTAATTTTACAAAAATTTTGCAGTATTTTGTTATTATCTTAGATATCATTATAATATCTAATATCTAATACTATTAATTATGATTTTAACCTTATTTTACATGATTTCCAAAGCATCAGTAAATACAGGTGAGCGACACAGGCTCTTGAGAGCCTCTAGTTGTTAAATTATTTGTAAAATCTATTCTATATAAGTATCCTATAAATTTGTGCATTTTGTTCATAGAAATTACTCATTTTTATCAAATGTTCATGAAATAAGGAAAAAAAAAAGTAATTTTTTTGCTGTATATTTATCAAATTTAGAAAAATTGCATTATTGACTTTTTTATGAAAATTGTTACGAATAATCTTCATACGTAGTTAAACCAAATGTCATTTTAAAAACGAGGGGTCCATGAACTCGATTTCAAGTTAAATCAATTTGAATGATAAAAATCAGTCGAAAAATGCATCTTTTCCCGATATGTCATAGTTTGACGTCAGGGGAAATAACATTTTACGTTAGCAACGTCATTACCTCCCCTGTAACTGTATCGTATGCCATTACGGATATACATATAGTCATGTCAAATTAAACAAGTCTAGAATTAAAATATTTTCTATCAATCAGAAGAGCAGTACATGTAGATAAGGAACAAAATAACCTTAAAGTATTATGATACTACGGTTATGTAACTCCTTTTCAAAATATTTTATAATCTAAAGACATATGGAATGTACCCGACACAACAAGCATAATATCATTACAATTAGATCAAATATAAATCACATGACATGACATGAAAGATAAAAATGACGGTTACGTCCCCAAAAGTCTTCAACAAGTCTAAAAGGCAAAAAACAATTTCATTTTAACTTTTATTGAAGCATGCTACCAAAGAAAGAACAATAGTGAAGTTTATTAAAAAGTGCTCCTACATGGATTTTTCAAATTAATGCCCAAACATATTGGCCAGTTGCAACTTTTCAGATGCTACGGATGATCTTACAATGATCTCAATATATTTGTACAACACCTACCTATCAAACTCATTTTTATGATATTATTTCTAGCTTGTAATATTGTCATCTCAAAATGATTCTGCAGCATGTTATATTCATGTAACCTTATTAAACTTACTAGTGCAGATGACAATTATATATTACTAGTATTTGGTATGGCCTAAGGGGGGCCCCGCTCCAGTCTTGCTTCAGTGATTCCTTATATAATCAACCAATGTTTTTCCCACGAAAGCCCACGAAAGCCCCCTTGATCCGCCTATGTTGACGGGGAAGGGAATACAATTAAAGAAACAAATTTAGTGGAATCTAAAATGTCCATGAACATACAGAGATGTCAAGATACATACATGTGCTAAAACATTTCTTACCCGTTCCGTCTTAAATCATCATATTAATACCCATTATATTATTGACAATCATGATTTTTTTTTTCCAACTCTGTTCATAAAATGACAGGGTGACACGTATACGGTTGAATATTTCTACATTTTGTATCAATAACACTAGTATCTTGTTTTATCCTATCTTATCAGGCTCTGGTGGACAAAATGGTGGCAATGGTGCTGCAGACAACGCAAGGAAGGACACGACAGAAGGGTTTAGGTGTGATATTGGCGACTGCAGAAAGGTGTTTTCTACCTATAAGTACTTAGGGGTTCATAAGAGAAAAACACATTCAACTAAAACCTATGCATGTGATGTTTGTGGTAAAGGGTTTCCCCAGAAACGATACCTGAAAAACCACCTGAAGTTACACAGTGATGAAAAACCATATAAATGTGAGGTATGTGGCAAAGAATTTCGTCAAAAGTCGAACCACACAAGTCATCTAAAAATACATAGGTCAGGCGTCAAGGACACGCATAAATGTGATGTATGTGGGAAAGAGTTTAGAGAATCGGCAAACCTACAAGCTCATATAAAAACACACACGACTGAAAAAAACTTTGTGTGCGACCTGTGTGGTATGGCGTTTAAACTGAAAAGATACATGGTTCGGCACACTAACATAAAACACTCAAGCCAGAAACAGTTTACTTGTGAAGTGTGTAATAGAGTGTTCCCTCAAAAGGTGAATCTAAAAAATCACATGACAACACATGTTGTTGGTAAAATGTTTGTGTGTGAAGTGTGTGGTCAAGAATTCAAGCAGAAACGCTCGATTAAAAGACACGTTGATAGCATACACACTGGTAATATAACATGTGAAATATGTGGTATAATAGTCAGACCGGAACGTCTACAGAAACACCTGAGAGGACATACCGGGGAAAAAGCTCACAAATGTCAGGTGTGTAATAAAGAGTTTGATAAGAAAAGTGCTTGGATGATACACACGAAAACACACACAGGAGAGAAACCACACTTATGTGAACTGTGTGGCAAAGGTTTTATCACTGCCTCGTTATTAAATGTTCACATGCGATCACATACCGGTGAAAAGCCTTATAAATGTGACATATGTGGTAAAGGGTTTAGCCAGAGTGGGCCTCTGAAGAACCACAAGCTCATACACACGGGACTTAAGCCATATCTATGTGCTCTATGTGGTAAAGGATTTACTCAGCCTGCAAGTCTACAACAACACAAGACAACACATTTAGAATATAACGCTTATCACTGTGACATATGTTCGAACACTTTTAAACACAGACATAGTTTACTTAGACATATGTTAAAATGTCACAATATAGGCAAGCATGCGGCCAGTAAGTCTGGAAATAATGGTGGCAGACAGACAGTCGGAATGACTGGTCACAATGTTTGCAGACAGGAATCAAATTTGACTGATCGCAATGAGTGCCGACAGGCAGCAAGTATGATTGACCACAATCTTGGAAGACAGGTAGACACTTTTGGTGACGATGGTCAGTCTACTGTCGATATATCTCGTCTGTATTTTGTGCACGAAGAGACTATACAGAATACCTACTACTAGTTTCATCTGATCTTAAGGCTTTTATTGTTACAATTTAAGATTTTAATGTATTACTAGTGTTAAGATGTACAGTCGAATAGTTAGTTATTTTTTTGTGTTTCAACTCCAACTCCTCTAGGAAATAGCAAATCACCTGCAAATCCAGTAGCAGTTATTTCTCAATATGCAATTATTTCAGTCTTTGAGGAGTACTAACTCGAATCAACAGCAATACACTTGCTTTTATAACAAGCTCTTAAGATCATAAGTAGAAATACAGATCATGGGAATCTAAGATAAAGTCATAACTCATGTCACTGCATCCGTTAATGCATAGAGTTTATAGTACCGACAGATGATTAATGTAAACAAACTTGAACTGATAAATATCGACATTGTAAATACTACACTTGCAATCGACCTTTCTGCTATACTAATACAGGTGTACAGATAACACGAAGCGATATACTTTACTATAGACGTTTATGTTCCTTCCCTACGCCTATATATCACCCTGCACAGTCACTCCGTAATTCTCGTATCACGGTTTTGAGACGAGAGGTACTGATTATCAGGTTGTCTGCATGTTGTTATTGTAAAATATCAGCTGCGAGTCACAATATGAAGCATTTTTACAATATATTTTACAATATCAACATGCGGACAACCTGATAATCGTTTTATCGGGCTGTTTTTGCGTCTTTTGGAAGCGTTTTCTTGGTTTCACAAGCAACCTGAAGATGACTTGATAAGTTCGGGTTTTCCTCAGATAGAATTTCTTAAACTTTGCCGAAATGAAGATTTTACTTTGCTTTTATCAAAAATATAATAAAAAATATGGGTCACCTTGCTATTTTTCAAGCTAAGAGTCGTTCAAAATTGCCCAAATTTGCTTAGAATGTTCACGAAAAAAACACATTTTTATGAATAAAAAGAAATCTTTGAAATAAAATATGAGAAGATAGGTTTTATAATATGCTCTCAGAAAACAAAAAGAAAAATGGAGACCAAACAAAATGACAGATTTCTCTACAAATCAAGGAGAACATTTCTTTTAATGTATACATCAAAAATATAAAATAAAAACAGGGAGTCATCAGCCAAAAAAAAAAAAAATCCTTATCTATTTCAGTATAATTATCTCCCCCTGGTTTTATTCTAAATTTTCTGAAAAAAATCAAATACGCTCTAAGCAAGTTTATGATTAAAAGATTTATGGCATAATTTCAATTGTCTTATGTTTTTGCTATATATTAGATAATATTTTTAACAATTTGATGAAGGTAAATTAAAGTGTTTGCAACATGGTCATAGAGGATGCTCAGAATTAAACCCCCGATCCAACTTAGATTCAGACACAAATTGGTACCATTGTCGAAGGTAGACTTATAATGATGTGCACGCAGAAGGTGCCGAGCGTAGCGAGGCCAAAAATTTTTGCCTAGCGGAGCGAGGCGAAACATTTTTTGGACCCTTTTTTGCAGAAAATAAATCTTTTTTCGATCTAAGATGGTTAAAGAGAAGTGCCTCTAAGGTCTTATAACCAATTCATAAATGCAAAACTATTCAATGATGGTTGGACTGTCGGTCGACTCGTTCGTACGTGCGGGTCCATCGGACACAAACAAATAACTATGCCTATCAATCAATATTCCATATACTAGTGAGCGCCTTGATCTCTTTTGATTAGGATAAATCATGGTTAATTTAATGCATAATTAAGAAACATATTTTTGTGAGACATATCATTATGTGATGATCTCTGCATGTCTCGATCTTTTGTGTATTGCATTACGGGTGAGTTTATGCTGTTACGTCTTCTTGCAATTGCCAGATTCTTTAGTATTTTTATAAAAAAAGCATTTTAATATTGGATGTGGAACCCCACCCTTTTTTTCCATTAGCCCTAAAGAGTTTTAAGTTCATTTTACCTAACAGGAAAGGAAAAGTCGTCTACAGTTTCCCGTTTCTTCTTAATTATTTGGAGCTTCACATTGTCGTCTCTGTTAAAATCTTCTTTCGAAAGCTTCCCTATGTCTAGATAGTTAGGGAGGTAATCCGATTTCACCGAACTAGATTCAAAACTAGGAGTTTCGGGCGCCTTTGGCACAGGCTCCGTGCTCTGGCTGTCAGATGGGCCAGCTTCTGCTTCCACAACGTCATTTTGTCTCTTTTGGAAAAAGGAATCAATTTTTTTACTCGAAGCAGCTGCTTCCTTTAGGTTCATTTTTGATTTTCAAAATTTAGCGGAAGTAAAACTTTTGATGACAACAAAATTGTAATTGCAAACCGATATACGCACAACAAGACTGAGCTGATAGAAAACACGGAAACCTTTCTGACAAATTGAAACACCTATATATATATATATATATATATATAATAGTGACAGTCAATCGCACTCTTTCTTTTTTTGACTGTTATGATTTATTTTTTTGGACATTTCGTTTGTGCACGCAAGTGCGTCGTTGCGTCAATGGTAGCTACGCCACTAAGTGAAAGCATATGTGTCGAGGTTAATTTCAATAAAAAATTTAAGAAAATTGACGAAGGGACATCAGAGATACAGGGTAAATCAGGGATTTTGCAAAACAGAGATAATTTCCTTCGATTAATCTATATAGTTCTAGGACACGGGTATTTACGCTAATTTTTTCTCTGTTGAAAACGTGATAACTTGCAATAGAATGACTGTTAAAACCCCTGAATGGATTTTGATAAAAAAGATATCAAATTATAGAGTAAAGATTATAGAATGGTACTATATAGTTTTTAATTAAAAAAAAAAACAATGCAAGCTTATTTATTTTACTTCCAAAATATAGTATTTTTCAAAAATAGTGCGTTTTTCAATTTCTTAGGGTTGATTTGTTGTTTTATGCGTGTGAAAACCATTATAGCAACCAAGAAAAAAATATATCTATGGAAAGCGAAACAACATCAGGACAGCTTTACACACTTTCTATAAATATGCTATGAAGGATGGTTGAATTATGAATAAGTGAAGATACCCTGATCGTAAGTCACAAAAATCAAATTTCAAAAAATCAAATATCATCTTCGTTTACAACTACTTTGTTGTGGCTAACCTTTTATTTAACCTAACAGATTTACTACAAATTAAAAGATGGAAGAAAGTGCTATAAAATGCTATAAATTATATTTCTATTATATGAATTTATAACACTTAATCAACAGTTCCAAGTTATGTTATTTTCGTGTTAATTTCTTTGGCGTTAGTCGATAAGCCTCGATGAACAAATTTTGTTTAATGTGTCAAATATCGGAGGTTTTGTGTTAAAACCACTACCATCTGTCCATTCTGTGTTTGTCTTAAATTTGTTTGTTTAATAACGTACAATTAAATTATATCGTATCCTTCGTAGGATTTCAACCTTCCTAGCAGTCTTTTCAAATATTTTTATTACAAATACTTATAAGTTATTAACGGTGTTCACAACCGTGTCGCAGTTCAAAACGGACAATATATTGATTTTTGTTAGAAGAGACATCTTCCCTTCATATACCTTCCTGGGTAACTATTCTCGAAATACACAGAGAAAAAACAACATTTCCATGTTTGATAGATCACTACGCTGAGCTGTTGAGACTTCTGAGAAATTTTTTGGATGCCAAGTTAGGCCCAAGGAAAAGTTAAGGTATGATCAGAAATACGGACAACATAACAAGGACATAAGCTTTTGACAAAAGCTCAAATTTAAACCTGACTATTAGTTACATTGAGTGCAGAATGAATTACTTCTCCGCCATAAACATGAAATAGCCACTAAACATTGAAGCAAGAATCGACACAGAATAAAATATTGACACACAATCACACAATCCTACTGGACACAAAATATACACTATATATAAAATGTGTCAGAAATGGTATTATGTACATGCATCAACGTAGGCATATTTTTTTGTTATTGTCATAATGTTAACATGTTCAACAAAGTCCATACAATAATGGCATTATTAGTGTGTACTCAGTTTTGCCTTTTGTCATAACCTCTTCTTTCCTTATTAGTGTACCCTTCCCCTTAACAAAATTTGTTCAATTTCAGTTTTTCAAGGGAGATAATTTACATACATGTACATGCACAAGTTTCAGAAAATATTTTTATCATTCAAACATAACAGTTACAATTCTGACAACTTTCACACAATCAGTTCAGACATCTCTGAATGTTGATGATGTACATTTGTACATTAGATCATGTTTAGAACTCTACAGCCAGTTAGATCATGTTTAGAACTCTACAGCCAGTTAGATCATGTTTAATTTGTCATTCCAAACTGTCCATGGCCGGTGTTTGCAACACTATAAATTGTTCCTCGTGCTCCCGATTACTTTCATAGTACATTAATGTATGGTTTTGATATACATTTTTTTTTATTTCATCTCATTGACAAGACATTTAATGTCATGATACATATTAGGTGATTGGAAATGGCGAAGTCCGCATAAGCTGTAGTAGACACGTATTTCAATCTACCAAATTGTTTCATAACTTTCAATGTTTAAAAGTTCTATACACCGGTCGTTTCTAGTACATATTCCTGAGAAAAATACATACCCGATTCCTCGTCTGCAGGTCTCTCAGCAACAACAAGATCCGACATATCGTTCGTAGTTGCGTAGACCCCATCAGATTCAACCAAAGTGTAGGTAGCCATTCCACTATCATGCCTATTGTGAATTTTCATATGTCTATTTAGACCATTTTTCTGTGTATAACCTTTACCACATTGTCCACTATCATGCCTATTGTGAATTTTCATATGTCTATTTAGATCATTTTTCTGTGTATACCCTTTACCACATTGTCCACTATCATGCCTATTGTGAATTTTCATATGTCTATTTAGATCATTTGTCCACTATCATGCCTATTGTGAATTTTCATATGTCTATTTAGATCATTTTTCTGTGTATAACCTTTACCACATTGTCCACTATCATGCCTATTGTGAATTTTCATATGTCTATTTAGACCATTTTTCTGTGTATACCCTTTACCACATTGTCCACTATCATGCCTATTGTGAATTTTCATATGTCTATTTAGATCATTTTCTGTGTATAACCTTTACCACATTGTCCACTATCATGCCTATTGTGAATTTTCATATGTCTATTTAGACCATTTTTCTGTGTATAACCTTTACCACATTGTCCACTATCATGCCTATTGTGAATTTTCATATGTCTATTTAGATCATTTTTCTGTGTATAACCTTTACCACATTGTCCACTATCATGCCTATTGTGAATTTTCATATGTCTATTTAGATCATTTTTCTGTGTATAACCTTTACCACATTGTCCACTATCATGCCTATTGTGAATTTTCATATGTCTATTTAGACCATTTTTCTGTGTATAACCTTTACCACATTGTCCACTATCATGCCTATTGTGAATTTTCATATGTCTATTTAGATCATTTTTCTGTGTATAACCTTTACCACATTGTTGACATCTGTGAGTTTTATCTAGTGTACATGTTTCCATATGACTTCGAAATTTTGTTTCAATATTAAATCCTTTGTCGCATAAATTGCATCGCAGGTGTTTACGTAGACTTACAGTCTGTGTAAATTTGTCTCCACACAAATCACAGAGGTAAGGCCTCGCCCCAGTGTGTGTTCTTTGGTGTGCTCTAAGACAGGTTAAATTTACAATTTTTTTATTACATAGATCACATGAATATGGTTTTTCTCCCGTATGTGTCCTCATGTGAGATTTGTGACTAGTGGATGAAGAAAATCCTTTTCAACATATATCACAAATGTGTCGTTTTTCACAAGTATGTGTTCTCACGTGTGTCACCAAATCACTTTTCTTATAGGTCATTTTATAACAAACATTACATTGGTGAAGTTTTTCACCCGTGTGCTTTGCCAAGTGACTTTGGAACATAGATTTAAGAATCCACCGACTGCATACTTCGCACTGAGTTTTGTTTCCTGTATGTTGTCGTTTGAAGTGTTTCTCCATGTTACTTTTATCATAAAAATCTTTACCACATACCTTGCAGACATGATTTTTTTTGCCAGAATGTTCGGAGTTCAGTATTTTTGTGATTTTACTTTTTATCCTCATATGAGGTATTAAGCTTTCCTTAAACCTAAATCCTTTTCCACAAACTTCACATTGAATAAGGTTTTTACTTGTTGTGTGTAGTGTCTATGCAGGTATCTGCTCACTGTAAAACTTTTATCACACACAGTACAAACAAATGACTTCACTTTAGAATGTGTTTGTACATGTTTCCTAAAATTCTTATTCTCTTTAAACTCTTTTTCACATCCTTCAAAATCACACCTCAAAGTCTTCTTAATCTTTACATCTTTTTTTTCTTGATGTCGAACAGAACCTACAAATACAAGAAAATAATTTTAACTGTTTTAAGTCAGTTTTCTTTCTTTGGGCATTATATCATTGAGATACCAACCATATCAATTGCCATATTTTCTACTATGCTGTTATATTTTCTACTATTGTCCTATATTTTTCTACTATGGTGCTATCTTGATGGATTTATGATAGACAATATAGTGGCCGTGTCGCTCTGTTTTTTGGCAAACAAATACTAAATTAATTTTCATGGTGATATTTGAAAATGCTGGGGAGAACACTATAAATTAAGTGAACAAGCATATTTGAGGTGGAGGATTATTTGGTAGAATTGGTTATGTTTTTTAACTCTTAAAGAACTCAATTACATGTTTAAAGGCAAAATCTACTAGTCAGAAAATATTATTTATTCCTGATTAATCAAATTATACTAATTCAAAATTGGGAATCAAAACATACTTAGACCCTCCTCTTTAGAATTGAATGTCTGTCTTTTATGTTCCTGGAATATCTAGAATATTAAGAATATTCTTTGTAAATATGAAAAACATGTTCAGGTGCAGATTCAGAAGTAGCGGACCTTGGGTAACCACCCCAAAAAAAAAAAAAAAAAACGGTATGCAGTTTTTTTTCTTTTTTATAGCCTATTTTTCCCTTTTTAATTTTTCAGCCTATTTTTATACACCCGTTTACGGGACGTATTATGGTATACCGTTGTCCGTCTGTCCGTCCGTCGTCAACATGTCGGACATTCACTCAAAAACGCTTTAACCAATTTGCATAAAATTTTAATAAATTGTTTATATCTATTGACGTGAGCTCCATTTCGTTTTTTATAAATTTTAGA
Source organism: Mytilus coruscus (assembly GCA_017311375.1). Classification (NCBI taxonomy): domain Eukaryota; kingdom Metazoa; phylum Mollusca; class Bivalvia; order Mytilida; family Mytilidae; genus Mytilus; species Mytilus coruscus. The sequence continues at coordinate 41,622 of JAASAO010001673.1, read as the reverse complement.
TTTTACGTTTCCGAGTTATGGGGTTTTATTCATTAAAAAAAGGGAGATTTTCCAGTTTTCGGACAATAACTCAAGAATGCTTTCACCAACTTGCAAGAAATTTTGGTTAATTGTTTATATCTATTGACATGAGCTCACTTTTGATTTTTATAAATTTCAGATTTTACGTTTCCAAGTTACAGGGTTTTATTCATAAAAAAGGGGGATTTTCCAGTTTTCGGACAATAACTCAAAAATGCTTTCAGCAGTTCTCATGAAACTTTGATGAATTGTTGATATCTATTTATGTAAACTCCCTTTAGAATTTTATAAATTTTAGATTTTACATTTCCGAGTTATGGGGTTTTATTCATTAAAAAAGGGGGATTTTCCAGTTTTCAGACAATAACTAAAAACTGCTTTCAGCAATTCTTATGAACTTTGGTGAATTGATTATATCTATTGATGTAAGCTCCCTTTAGAATTTTATAAATTTTATTTGTTTATAGTCTGACAACAGATTTACTAAGTATTGCGCAACAGCATAGTGTATTGAACAACAGCAAGAAATCTTTAATTGAATATAAATTCAATTCATATAACCAATTTCAAATTCTTTGACTACATTTATTCAGAAACCTATAATATGTCAAATATTTAATTACAATCCAAATTCAAACCTGTATCAAGCTTGAATATTGTGTCCTTTTTTGCCCCAACTGTTCAGGGTTGGACCTCTGCGGGCGTATCCAGCTGCGCTCAGCGAAGCAGTTTATTGTCATTGTTACGCCCTCTATCATCGAATCTGGGATCCGCCCATGATGTTTCTATGGATTACAGCCTGGCATATACATGCTTCATGTAATTATATTTGGAGGAGAGAAGTTTGTAATAATTGTGTCAAGATGCACTATCCATATTATCTACTCTTAATCTATACCTATATATATTTTCTTATATAATTGACCCAAGCATCAGACTTGCTTTCAATTTAGGAGCAGGATACAAGTATAACATATTCTTAAACTTCAAAACCTTAATATTAAATCTAGTTTTTGTACTCGAATTTTATGCTACAGTTCGTTACAAAGTTTGGAACTATTTGATATTTAAATGCCAAAAGACCAAAGTAGTTATGCAGTATACATCCTAGGTTGATCAATCATTAAATATGTTTGCCGCAGCTCAAATTAAACATGGGGTTGAACAGGTTGTCATGCTTAAGTATACCCCCACTCCAAAATTTCAAAGTTAAACAGGAAGATGATATTGGAAAGCATCCATAATCACTTACGACGTATTCCCATCAATATAAAGCTGCATACCAAATTTGAAATCATTTCTGTTTGAGGGAGCCAATATTCTTGTTACGGAAATTATATCCAATCATCACATGGGCTGAAAAAATTCAGTCACGCTGAACAGGAATTTGACATTGAAAGGGGCAATAAATCACTTACATCGTATGCTCCGTTATCATGAAGCAGTGTACCAAATTTGAAATCAATCAGATGAATGGGAGCCAAGGTGATTGCAAAGGAGTTCCGAACAGACGTATGGAATGACATACGGTATGACAGATGGACAAGGGTTTTCCACTATACCACCCACTTGATTGCAAGGGAGTTCCGAACAGACGTATGGAATGACATACGGTATGACAGATGGACAAGGGTTTTCCACTATACCACCCATGTGTGGGAGCCAAGGTGATTGCAAGGGAGTTCCGAACAGACGTATGGAATGACATACGGTATAACAGATAGAAAAGGGTTTTCCACTATACCACCCACTTGTGAGGGTAAAAATATTTCGATTAACTTTATAGGTGGGTTTGATGTTGTCTTCACTGTTCACTCAATATTTCACCACTTTTTATAAGAGGTGTTGCCTCTTTCATGGCATTTTTAATCAAGAAGTTTTTAAACAAGATTACTAACTTGACCAATCTGCATCTTTGCTGCATGAGGCTGGATGTTCTTTGTCTGAAAAAACTTGTTTCTAAAGCTGGTTCTATCTTAATGGAAGCCACAGGTTTTTCTGTTTCAGGAGCTGAATTATTCACACCAGATGCAACTAAGCCTGTAACTTCTGAATCTGAAATATCTTTGTGTGAAAGACCAAAATGACTTTATAATACCTCCACTGCCTCCTGGGGCTCGAAATCCATTTTAGTATCAGATTTGTTGACAGCCATGATAGTAGCGTCCTCCAAGTTCTCAACCGCCTTCTGCGACTCTAAATCCATTTCAGTATCATATTTGTTAACAGCTATACCGGCAGCCTCCTCAAAGTTGTCATTTATGGTAACCGTGTTTGAGGTTTTCATTGTAGGAACTTTAAAGGGATCAGCCTGGTCAGTTGTGAAAGGAATTTCTGAACTAGCAACACCTGAATCAATTGGTTGGGTGACATTGACATCTAGATTGCTACTTTGATCAAAGTTCTCAGCAGTTTTACTGCTAGTTGTCAATAAAGAAATACTTTTCGCAATAGATGGATTCGACTGGGTTGCCCTTACAGACGCCATTTTATTCTGATCTCACTGTTTGTAGAAGATGCAGATTGCCTCCCTTCAGGATTACTTGAGTTGACAGGTCTTCCAATTGCACTCTTAGAAAGGTCGAGTTTCCCAGCTGATTGTTCCCCTTCAGGATTACTTGAGTTGACAGGTCTTCTAATTGCATTCTTTGAAAGGTTGAGTTTCCCAACTGATTGTTTCCCTTTAGAAGTACTCGAGTTGACAGGTCTTCCAATTGCATTCTTAGAAAGGTTGAGTTTCCCAGCGAATTGTTTCCCTGTAGAAGTACTTGAGTTGACAGGTCTTGCAATTGCATTCTTAGAAAGGTTGAGTTTCTCAGCTGATTGTTCCCCTTTAGAAGTACTCGAGTTGACAGGTCTTCCAATTGCATTCTTAGAAAGGTTGAGTTTCCCAGCGAATTGTTTCCCTGTAGAAGTACTCGAGTGGACAGGACTTCCAAATTCAGATTTACAAAGGTTGGATTTCCCAGTAGATTGTTTCCCTTCAGGAGTACTCGGGTTGACAGGACCTCGAATGCAGATCTAGAAAGGTCGGGTTTCCCTTTAGTAGTACTCGAGTAGACAGGACTTCCAAATGCAGATTTAGAAAGGTTGGATTTCCCAGTAGATTGTTTCCCTTCAGGAGTACTCGGGTTGACAGGACTTCGAAATGCAGATCTAGAAAGGTTGGGGTTCCCTTTAGAAGTACTCGAGTTGACAGGACTTCCAAATGCAGATCTAGAAAGGTTGGGTTTCCCTTCAGAAGTACTCGAGTGGACAGGACTTCCAAATTCAGATTTAGAAAGGTTGGATTTCCCAGTAGATTGTTTCCCTTCAGGAGTACTCGGGTTGACAGGACCTCGAATGCAGATCTAGAAAGGTTGGGTTTCCCTTTAGTAGTACTCGAGTAGACAGGACTTCCAAATGCAGATTTAGAAAGGTTGGATTTCCCAGTAGATTGTTTCCCTTCAGGAATACTCGGGTTGACAGGACTTCGAAATGCAGATCTAGAAAGGTTGGGGTTCCCTTTAGAAGTACTCGAGTTGACAGGACTTCCAAATGCAGATCTAGAAAGGTTGGATTTCCCTTTAGAAGTACTCGAGTTGACAGGACTTCCAAATGCAGATCTAGAAAGGTTGAGTTTCCATGGTGTCTGTTTTTACTTAGGTGATTTTCTGTGTGTTTCTGAACTCTATCATTCCTAATCCACAAACTACACACATCACACCGAGTTGTATTTCCAGTATGTGTACGATTAAAGTGCTTCATCATATATCGTTTCTGATAAAACCCTTGACCACATACATTACAAATGTGATCTCTGTCACCGGTATGCATCTTCATGTGAGGTCTTAAGCTTTCCTTAGCACTAACCTTTTATCACACACTTCACACTTGTAACTTTTTTCACCTGTGTGTGTTAAAATGTGCCTTTTAAGATATCTCTTCACTGTGAAACTTTTATCACACATGTCACAAACGAAGGGCTTGTCTCCAAAATGTATTAGTAAGTGTCGTTTTAAGTATTTATTCATGGTAAACACTTTTCCACATCCTCCATAATCACACCTTAAGGATTTTTTCTTTTTCTTTACATTTTCTTCTCTATTTTCTTCTCCATTTCCATCAAAACCTAGTAAAACAATGCAATCATTAAAATTTAAGTTTAACATGTTTAAGGGGAAAAGGGGAGGGGGTAAAACGCAAGTGTCTTGTTAATCATTAATTGGGGAATGATCATTCAACTAAGATTGAGGAGTAAGCATGTTTTTTCTATTGAGCAGAACTTTTTTTTTGTAACATAGCATCAGCATCAGCTTTTTAGCTGACAGGGGCCCGAAGGGCTCCATGTGAGCTTATGCCATCACTTGGCGTCCGTCGTCGTCTGTCGTCGTCTGTCGTCGTAAACTATTTCAAAAATCTTCTCCTCTGAAACTACTGGGCCAAATACCTTCAAACTTTAACTAAATGTTTCTTAGGGTATCTAGTTTATAAATTGTATCCGAAGTTTTGATCCATCGACAAACATGGCCGCCATGGCTAAAAATAGAACATAGGGGTCAAATGAAGTTTTTGGCTTATATCTCAAAAACTAAAAATTGTTCAATTGGTCAAGATCTATCAGCTCTGAAATTTTCAGACGAATCGAACAACCTATTGTTGGGTTGCTGCCACCGAATTGGTAGTTTTAACAAAATTTTGCAGTTTTTGTTATTATTTTGAATATTATTATAGATATATATAAACTGTAAGCAGCAATAATGTTCAGCAAAGTAAGATCTACAAAAAAGTTAATATGACCATAATTGTCAATTGACCCCATAAGGAGTTATTGCCCTTTAAAGACTTTTTTACACAATTTGTTCATCAAGTTTGCTAACATTTAAAAATCTTCTCCTCTGAAACTACTGGGCCAATTACCTTCAAACTTTAACTAAATGTTCCTTAGGGTATCTTGTTTATAAATTATATCCGAAGTTTGTATCCATCGACAAACATAGCCGCCATGGCTAAACATAGAACATAAGGGTCAAATGCAGTTTTTGGCTTATATCTCAAAAACTAAATCTTTTAGAGCAAATGTGACAGGGGTAAAATTGTTTAATTGGTCAAGATCTATCGGCCGTGAAATTATCAGACGAATCGAACAACCCATTGTTGGGTTGCTGCCACCGAATTGGTAGTTTTAACAAAAATTTGCAGTTTTTTTGTTATTATCTTGAATATTATTATAGATATATATATATATATAAACTGTAAGCAGCAATAATGTTCAGCAAAGTAAGATCTACAAAAAAGTTAATATGACCAAAATTGTCAATTGACCCCTTAAGGAGTTATTGCCCTTTAAAGACAATTTTACACAATTTGTTCATCAAGTTTGCTAACATTTAAAAATCTTCTCCTCTGAAATACAGGTGAGCGATTCAGGCTCGTGAGAGCCTCTTGTTCTTCTATATAACTAAATATTTATTTTATTGACAAAAACCTCGATCCTTTTTGAATGGTGAATGTTAACTAACGTATTTTATTTAAATGTTTAAGAAAGTATTGGATGCATCACCTGCTGCAACTGTTCTTAAAGACAATTTATTATAAAGTCAATGATCAACATGGGTATAAACTAGGTCAAGCCAATTCACTTTGTGGTCCCTAAAATCAAAGGGGTAACCTCGTCTTCATTCTTCTTAAACACAATTGAAGACTGGAACTCTCTCCCAAATTCAATCAAATCAATTCGACACAACAACTCATTTCTAACAGAATTAAAAGTATATATCCAAAACAATTCTGAAAACAAAATATGAAATAATCTATAAATTTGATGCCATGTTGCCAATTTTTTTTATTGATACGTAAGATGTATTTTTCACTAAACATGCTAAAAGGACCCCATTGGAAATAAGCATAAACTCTTTTAAGGACTATCCTTGGAAAGATATCAATTTGCGAGTGCAATTTAGCCTTAATGAAGATATTTTGTATGTTTTAACTACACTTGCAGATGTGATATCTTCATAAACGACTTTTACCTTTTACTTGACTCAGTCAAAAAAAGAAGTGTTGATAACCATAGCGCTATAGTTATCAAAGGTACCAGGATTGTAATTTAATACGCCAGACGCGCGTTTCGTCTACCTAAGACTCATCAGTGACGCTTAGATCAAAATAGTTATAAAGCCAAACAAGTACAAAGTTGAAGAGCATTGAGGACTCAAAATTCCAAAAAGTTGTGCCAAATACGGCTAAGGTAATCTATGCCTTGGATAAGAAAATCCTTAGTTTTTCGAAAAATTCAAAGTTTTGTAATTTATAAAAATGACCATAAAATTGATATTCATGTCAACACCGAAGTGCTGACTACTGGGCTGGTGATACCCTCAGGGACGAAACGTCCACCAGCAGTGGCATCTATCCAAGAAGAAGGGCAATCAATGGACAAAAGACAAATCCTGGAACAAATAAGACACACAAGGACAAACAGCAACATTTAACATTGAAAACTAAAAACAAATGAGAAACACAGACCCTGAATTAAATGCTCCGCTAGGCGCAGCTTGATACGACCACAGAGGTCGAACCCTGAACAGTTGGGGCAATTATGGACACAACATTCAAGCTTGATACACCTCTGAATTTGGATTGTGATTAAATATTTGACACAGCATAGGTTTCTGACACAGAATGAATGTGGTCAAAGAACTTAAAAAATTTTAATTTACCTATTATGGTCCAATATCCAAAATCTAAATACATGGTTAGATTCAGCATATCAAAGAATCCCAAGAATTCAATTTTTGATGAAATCAAACAAAGTTTAATTTTGGACCCTTTTGACCTCAATGTGGACCAATTTGATAACGGGGCCCAAAAATCAAAAATCTAAATACATGGTTAGATTCAGCATATCAAAGAACCCCATATATTTTTGTTGAAATCTAACAAAGTTTAATTTTGGACCCCAATTTGGACCAACTTGAAAACTGGGCCCATAATCAAAAATCTAAACACATGTTTAGATTCAGCATATCAAAGAACCCCAAGAATTCAATTTTTGTTAAAATCAAACTATAAGTCATGGCTAAAAATAAACACAAAACCTTAATCAGCAACATTTTACAGTAATATCTAAAATAAAATTCCTTTGTAACCATAAAAGCCCATTTAAATACATCATAAAGGTATTAAAATAGAAAATGACATCATAGTCATGGCTAAAAATAAACAAAAAACCTTCATCAGCAACAATGGAATTTATTAATACTAAAGTTATTGGCAAATTTCCAATATACATAATCTAAAACCAGTGTAGCTGAGATATTCAAATGAGTTTGAATTACAACTCCAATAAATTTGGAACCATAAAATGTATTAAAAATTTAAACACATCATAAGGCTATTAAAATAGAAAATGACATCATAGTCATGGCTAAAAATAAACAAAAAACCTTCATCAGCAACATTTTATATTGGCAAATTTCCAATGAAGTTTATTAGGCTAAAGTTATTGGCAAATTTCCAATGGAATTTATTAACAATAAAGTTATTGGCAAATTTCCAATATACATAATTTAAAAGCAGTGTAGGTGAGATATTCAAATGAGTTTGAATTACCAACCTTACACTGCTTTTAAATTATGTTTTGTACTTAAGTAATTATCTATTAACCTGGAAACCCTTGTTTTCCCCCTTTTTGGCCCCTTATTCCTTAAAGGTTTGAGCCATAACCCCTTAAAGCCAATTCTTACTTTCCAATGGAGTTTATTATACTAAAGTTATTGGCAAATTTCCAATGGAATTTATTAACAATAAAGTTTTTGGCAAATTTCCAATATACATGATTTAAAAGCAGTGTAGGTGAGATATTCAAATGAGTTTGAATTACCAACCTTACACTGCTTTTAAATTATGTTTTGTACTAATTCCCTTTGTGGTATGGTACTTTGCAGTACAATTTCAGAGAGATCCATACACTTGAACACAAGTTATTGTCTGGAAACTAGAAAAATGCTTATTTTTGGCTCCTTTTTGGCCCCTAATACCTAAACGTTATGGGCAATTAACCCCAAACTCAATTCCAGCTTTCCCTTAGTGATATGGAACCTTGTAGTACAATTTCAGAAAGATCCATACACTTACACACAAGTTATTGTCATAAAACTAGAAAAATTCATGTTTTTGCCCTTTTTTGCCCCTAACTCCTAAAATTTTGAGGCAATTACCCCCAAAATCAATCCCAGCATTCCCTTTGTGATATGGAACCTTGTGGTACAATGTCAGAGAGATCCATACACTAACACATAAGTTATTGTCAGGAAGTTACAAAAATGCTTATTTTTGGCCCCTTTTTGGCCTCTCATTCCTTAACTGTTGGTACCATAACCCCCAAATCAATCCCAACCTTCCTTTTGTGGTATTGAACCTTATGGTAAAATTTCATAGAGATCCATTCTCTTAAACTAAAGTTATTGTGCGAAAACCAATGTGTCTTCGGACGACGACGACGACGACGCCGACGCCAACGTCATACCAATATACGACAGTAAAAATTTTTGCGGTCGTATAAAAACTGGGGCGACCTTAGGTGCTCTTGAAGGGTAAGCAGGTCCTGCTTCTTGCAACTCACAATATAAATGTATATGACACTGTAAATATAAAGCCTTTTGTGATGCTGACAATTATTTTCCCTATGGTTTTATTTGTGACTTGAAAAATGAATACAGGTGTTGCCTGCTTCATATTCAGGTTTCAAAACAATGACCAACATATAATTTGAGGAGCAGTACAATTACACATCAGTCTTGGGGCTGTTCCATTAAATAAGGTGTCCCCCTCAGAGACGGCACTATTTCATCCCCACCATCTATAGAATTAGATTAGTAAAAAATTTGTAAGGGTTCCGCGGGACCCAGTGTCTCGCCTACTTTTGCTGTTAGTCGCAGGCTCAACAAAAATGAGGAAAAAATTAATAAAAATGTTCCTCTTGATACTATCTTTTGATTGTAAGAAGCTTCTGTCCAAGTTTAGTAAAAATCCAGGATAGTTTATGAATCTAATAAATGTTTTAAAAACTTTAACTGCAGACTGTATGTAATGTTAACTGGAAGAAAAACTAAGTCCATTTATAAGTAAAATATAGAAAAACAGGAACGAAATTTTAACAATTTTTTTCAAAAAACTCAAAAGAAATGTAAATAGTTATTAAAGGTACCATGCTTATAATTTGATACGCCAGACGCGCGTTTCGTCTACACAAGACTCATCAGTGACGCTCAGATCTAAATAGTTATAAAGCCAAACAAGTACAAAGTTGAAGAGCATTCGGCCTAGCTACAATCAGATGTACATTTCATATTGAGTCTATGTTATAGGCTTCTATAGACAAGAAGATGAACTTAATTTAAGTATTACTTCTTTGAACTGAAGAAGAGAATATAGGGCTTCATAATGCATATCAAATATCATGTATATGTGTGACCGTTCTGAAAAAAACCCACTAAAATACACGCTAAAAGTGGGCAAAATTTCACGTTATGTTGTTTCATTTAAAATTACACTGTTTTTATCAATTGATAGTTAATAAGTGAACTTAGTTTGAACTACATTATTGGTTCACTGTTATAGACAATTTATTCATCTTTCTTTTGCTGGTTGTTGCAACGAAAAATCTTCAGTTATTGGTTACAAAGTTATGATAAAAAGTGGAATACTATGCGTTCGTTATGCAATTTTGTACTTTTGTTTTTAGCTTGTTCAGTGTAGTCATAAAAGAGAAAAATAAATCAAATTTATGCTATTATGTGTTTTGTATTCTCTTCTTGTATATAAATTCTCAAAACTACATCATATATATTCAATATTGGAGTATCCTAGCTGAAGATATGCCATCAAAGTTGGATATAAAAATAAATTGAAAAATGTCTTGTCCGTAGACATGCATTTCCTAGTAAACTGGAAGTGTAATAACATTAATGTTGCATTGCTAAGTTCCTGCTCTTTTATAGATATGAAAACACTACAAACATTTTTTTCTACCATTTATTAATAGAGGAAGAATTTGAAAAAAATGTCAGAATGTCTTGTCCATAGACACATGTCTTGCCGTAGACATATAGCTTTATATCGATATTGCTTGGCTTTATGGATCTAAATTGTTCCTATGTGTTGTTTAAACTGAGAATTAATCTTATTTTTAATTAATAAATGGTAATTTAACTGTTCTATTTTTTTTGTAAAATTACTTTACAGGAGTTGATTTTAAAAAGTGGCAAATTGTCAGTCATAAAAAGCATACCTTATTTTACTTTAATATTTTTATTCCAGTTGCTGTATAACTTAAAAGGTTAACTTAATCAAATGAAGAAAAAGTATTTCTCTCTCTCTGACTTTATCTTTTGCATTTTAGGATTACCAGCAGATGAGGAAGTGTCTACGGACAAGACACTTGTACATAACAATTATTAAATTCAATTATTTGTCTGCTTAGGAACTTAAATCTTATTTATAGCTGATGAAAGTTATTTGTACAAATTAAAACTCAGTATTTTCAACAGAAATATAATCACAATTATTTCTATCAGATTGTTTATTCAACTGAAATTGTCTTGTCCGTAGACATTACCACAATGTATTTGTTTCCAATTTCCTCGAGTTCAGCCTGATTTGATAGATAAAATGTATGCTATTTTTCAAGAGAACACATTCAACTATGTTAAAAATGAGTTTTAATGATAGTTTGATTGTTAAACAGTCAGATATATGGATTTCAGTTAAAAGAATGTGTCTTCATTTTGGCTTAATCAATAAAATTTTGAGATATGTAAAGAATTATGGGTACATTTTTATATTTTCCAAAAATAAAAACACATCTTAAAATTTAATGGGTAACTTTTAATTTTAGCTTTAACAATAATTTTATAATGCGTTTAATTAAATATCAATAAAATATCTTGTCCGTAGACATTATCACAATGTATTTGTTTCCAATTTCCTCGAAGTTCAGAATCATTTGACAGACAAGTATGATAAACTTTATGTTATTTTTTCAAGAGAACACATTCAACTATGTCAAAATTAAGTTTTAATAATGCATTTAATTCAATATCAATAAAATGTCTTGTCCGTAGACAAAACATATAAATTGTATTGCTAAGTTCGATTGTTTATTGTAAGAATATGCATCAAGTTATTTTAATGTTCTATACACCAAAAGAAGGTGTTTTTTAAAGGTTTGTTATTTATAGATAACTTTAGATATAGTTTGATCAGATCAGAGTAATGATCAAGGAAGGCTACTAGTGCTTGATATAATTGTGAGTTAAACATGTTCTTGTCATTTTTTTCGATTAGAATGTTTGATATTCAATAATTCGAAACATATTTTGTTGTCTTTATCATTGGCAAAAAATCTGAAACTGGTGACCATGTCTTGAAGGCAACCATTAAAGAAAATTAGACAGTTTTTAAACACCATTTATTTAATAAAAATATTAAATATTTCTTCCAAAAACTACATGTAAATATATAAATGCTTCCAGTGTTAGCCTTATGACGGCTATTTTTCATAATCTACACCATTTCTGTACCAAAATATCAAAAGGGTTTTTCCTGATGTGATCTTCCTTTTTGGACTCCACGTGAAACACAAAATGTACATCTGATTGTGGCTAGGCCGATTGAGGACCAAAAATTCCAAAAAGTTGAACCAAATACTGCTAAGGTAAATAATCTATGCATGGGATAAGAAAAACATTATAATTGTCAATCTCAGAGAAGAAGTCATTGACAATGTAGAAATAAAGATTTGAAAGGTTTTTCTTATACTTGTTACGAAAAAATTGTTTATAAAAAATACATATAATAGATATAAGAAGATGTGGTATGAGTGCCAATGAGACAACTTCCATCCTGTCACAATTTATAAAAGTAAACCATTATAGGTCAAGGTTTGGTCTTCAACACGTAGCCTTGGCTCATTTTACATACTGAAAACTAACAGTATTCCTTCATTACAAAAAAACAATATGACAAATGCAATATTCTATTTTTTTTTTTCATAAGATATACAAACTGTTGCAATATCTTGTATTATGTTTTTATGCAACATTGTTTGTAACATGACAATTTATCTTGTTGTATCACAATTTACTGAAGTGCTGACACACCGGCAGACGACCGACTTTATTAAATATGGTTTTGCTGTGTTTTTGTTCAGTATCATTAATACATGTAGAATGGAGATAACAGTATTGTATTTCAAGAGTTGTCGTAAATATTTGATTTGGTGGTTGCATATATGTTTACTGGCTCTGGTAAACGCACCACCAGTGTCTTGAACATCATATTGCCTTCTGCTCACAAGGAAGCTATTAAACCAAGAGTTCCAAATGGTGAAGTTGAAATCATCCCTTCATAAATTTTACGGACGCCATCACGAGTTGGTTGACCGTTATGGAATAACCGTTTCACAGATGATATCGGATATGTTCCTTATGTCGTAACTACAATCCACTTCCCTTTTCACCACGAATGTGACCTACCGAATTAGACTATTTACCGGTTTCTAATAATATGAGCAACACGACGGGTTCCACATGTGGAGCAGGATCTGCTTACCTGAGCTCCTGAGATCACCCCAGTTTTTGGTGGGGTTCGTGTTGCTTAGTCTTTAGTTTTCTATGTTGTGTCTTTTGTACTTTTATTTGTCTGTTTGTCTTTTTATTTTTTAGCCATGGCGTTGTCAGTTTATTTTCAATTTATGAGTCGACTGTCCCTCTGGTATATTTCGCCCCTCTTTTGTTACCTGCAAACATGCTGTAGCTTTTCACTCAACATATTATACATATTATTTCAAAACTGTGCATGCATATTACAAATGGTGGGGACTACTTACTGGAAAACTCTGAATCTTCACTGTCAACAGCTGGATCATATTCGTCGGAAAGACTGGTTTCCAAAATGCTTTCAGTTTTAATAGACTCAAGAGGTATGACAATATCAGGATCTGAGTTATTTAAACTGGATGGACTTGACTGGGCCACAACTGCAAATGATTTTGTTGGAGTATATTTCTCCTTGACACCAATTCCTGGATCTTTGGTGGCTGAACACTCCCCATCTGATAGAGTTGACAGGCCAACCAAGGTAGGTGAAGTTTCCATTTGTTCATACGTCCCTGTGCCATGACTGTCTCTACCTGGAATAGCAGATCTGTTTACATCTGATGGATTAGACAGGCCTACCATGGCTGTTGAAGTTTTGGCTGGACTATTTTTATCTTTGACATTACCCACTGTAGCTTGGACAGCTGAGTGTTTTCCATTAGATTTACCTGACCGTGTCACCATGGGAACAGAATGTTTGTTTTGGTTATATTTCTCCTTTCCTGTACTGCCTCTTGTTTTTATTGGTGAAGTTTTAGCAGCTAGATGTTTAAACTGCACTATGCATGGCATGAGTGATTTATTTACACCCAATGGATTTGGTGTGGAAGAAATGATTTTAGGATCATCAGCCTTCTCCTTTGAAACTAAAGTTGAAGTATTCAAACCAGATAAACTTAACTGAGCCACAACAGAGGTTTTACTTTTATCATGTGTCTGTTTGGCATAAGCGTCAACATTATTCGTAGCCAAAACAGGGGTGTTACTTTTAGCATGTGTCTGTTTGGCATTCGTAGCTGGAGTATTTACAATCTGTAGTGTCAACTGCAGAACAGGTAAATTCGATGAAGCTACATCTTTACCTTTGGTACCTGAAATTAATGACCATAACAACAAACATAAAATCGTTAATATCAAACTTTAACTTCATTTTGTCTTTTTTTAATTGACCCTGTAGGTCTGCCCCATTTGACCAATGAGATTGTGGCTACCATTCAATGGATGTTCAACATTGCCAAAGCTGCTATTTCATTGATCCAGCGGGATAAAATTAAGATGTCAAATGGTTTCATTAGGGTTATTACATGTTAAATGCAAGTGGAGAAGGAACCACTGTTTTTAGACCCCACCATCCTTGAAATAAAATGTGTTATTTTACATACAATTCTTACAAAATTCTACAGAAAACACACTCGCCCACATTTAATTATGTTAAGTGCAGCCCTCCCTTCCAATGAATTATTATTTTTAACAGGCCTTAGATCTCCAATGCAACATGTTAGAAAACAGGAGCAATGAGAGATTTATAGGTAAAACCAACACAACCAATTATTCAATTCCATTTTTGGACCTGCGTCACCGAGACATTTTAGTGATAAATTGGGAAGTTGAGCATGGAAAAGTCCATATTCAAACTCAGTGGAGTGGAACAAAACATTTACTTGGTTTGTAATTCATCATGGTAAACTAAAATACCAATAAATTGCTTCGCTGAGCGCAGCTGGATACGACCGCAGAGGTCCAACCCTCAACAGTTGGGGCAAAAATGGACACAATATTCGCGCTTGATATAGGTTTGAATTTGGATTGTAATTTAATATTTGACACATAATAGGTTTCTGACACAGAATAACTGTAGTCAAAGAACTTAAAATTGGTTATATGATTTGCATTTATATTCAATTTTTTGCTTTTGTGCAATATACTATGCTGTTGCGAATTGACCCCCCCCCCCAAAAAAAATTACCCCCTTTTTTGGCTTTTGTGCAATACACTATGCTGTTGCATATTGACCCCACCCCTTTTTTGCAAAAAGAAATATTATTTGAAGAAATTTTCTTTTTAATTTCTGAAATCTGAAATGAGAAAAAATTGTCCCCTACCACCCTACCACAATTTCTTATTTAACCCCCCCCCTTTTTCCCTTTTTCAAAAAAAAATTCTTTCCCTAAGGATATGGTAATAATCTCAATTCAAATTTCTAATGGAGTTTGCAACCATAATTACCCATTCAAATACATCATAAAAGTCTTAAAATACATAATCAAGGCTAAAATTAATATTAATTAATCGTAACTTCTAAAAATAAATTGACAGCTAATCACCTCAAGACAATACAACATTTCTTTATACATAATTTACAAGCAGTGTAAGGGAGGTAATCCAAAAATACACAACATTGTACTTTAAATGTGTTTGAATAGTGTCTTCCTGCTATTCCTACATTTTATAAACTCATATTCCTTCTATTCCTACAAACAAAGAATTACTATACTAGTATGCTTAAAACAATATTAGGTAGTACACATAAGACTTTGAAGAAGAAACCAAATATCGTGTGATTCGGATTTTCTTATCCCAGACATATAACCTTAGCCGTATATGGCACAACGTTTTGGAACTTTTGGTCCTCAATGCTCTTCAACTTTGTACTTGTTTTGGCTTTTGAACTTTTTTGATCTGAGCGTCACTGGTTAGTCTTGTGAAGACGAAACGCCCGTCTTGCGTATTAAGTTTTAAACCTGGTACCTTTTGTTAGCTATTATTCGTATGTTTCTCTGTCCTATATGTTCTCCCATTTATTTGTATTGTAGTCCTGTCATGTAATGTTGTCATTTTAATGTTATATTTAACATTGCCATAAAAGCGGGAGGTTTGGCTAGCCACAAAACCAGGTTCAACACATCATTTTTTTCTTAAAATGTCCTGTACCAAGTCAGGAAAATGGCCATTGTTATATTATAGTTCGTTTCTGTGTGTGTTACATTTTGATGTTGTGTTTCTGTTGTGTCGTAGTTCTCCTCTTATATTTGATGTGTTATCCTCAGTTTTAGTTTGTAACCCGGATTTGTTTTTTTCTCAATCGATTTATGAATTTAGAACAGCGGTATACTACTGTTGCCTTTATTATTCAAGTTTTCACCTGACATTTGTAAAAATAGGGTTGCAAACTTTCTAATATACTCTAGTCATTAAAACTACTTTTTCGAAAAATATGACCATACGAAATTCTTACGCCAGTGTGCACGTGGAAAATATAATAGACAAATTTGTCTTGATAATTATTAGATATAAGATGTGGTATGAGTGCCAATGAAACAACTCTCCATCCAAGTAACAATTTGTAAAAGTAAATAATTATAGGTCATAGTACGGCCTTCGACACACTGAACAGCAAGCTACAAAGGGCACTAAAATGACTGTTTTAGCTGTGTTATTTGGGGAGATTAAACTAAATATTTAGATCACTTTTTACACTTCTGTCACCGCACCATATGTTGACTAATGTCCCATAACTTTGATTTAGTTTAGCTCATGTATATTTATTACAATTCTTTTCATAGTACTTTAAGGTTTTGTGACCATAAATAGTGTTTACATTATTGTGCTATTTACTATTTTTCATGAACATGATGAAAAAAATAAATGCAACTGTGCCAAATTTTTAAAATTTATTGTCTCTATGTGATATAAGAGGAAACAAACATAACTTAAAAGTACAAATAAAATCCTTGCTGAGCGCAGCCTGATACGACCGCAGAGGTCGAAACCCTGAACAGTTGGGGCAAATTTTGACACAATATTCAAGCTTGATTTTTGGAGTTTAGTGTGACGTCCATTTTCACTGAACTAGTACACAATTTTATTTAGGGGCCAGCTGAGGACCACCTGCGGGTGCGTGATTTTCTCGCTGCGTTGAAGACCCATTGGTGGCCTTCGGCTGTTGTCTGCTCTTTGGTCGGGTTGTTGTCTCTTTGACATATTCCCCATTTCCATTCTCAATTTTATTGATACTGTGTGAATTTGGATTCTGATCAAATTTTTGACATAATATAGGTTTCTGACACAAAATAAATGTGGTCAAAGATCTTACAAATCTATTGGGCAATCTATACTATTAAATGAGAAGACCTCATTTTGTGTGTCGCTTCTCTTCCTTCCACAATAAATTAATCATCATACCTCTGTGTTCTATAGGTACCATGCATAGTCGCATTTGTCATCCTTGCTTATGATTATTCCGTTTGGGTTATTTTGGGAGAAAAACGAAAATTAAGGCGTCCGGATATTGTTTCCGTCATCGGACGGACTTTTAAGTCATATACAAGACTTCCGTTTAGGACTGTTAAATTACACATAATTTTCATAGGTACTTGGGGACAGACAATTATTTTTCGCGTTTTTCTGTATACTATGAACATACATATACTATAAATAAAGTGTATTTGCTATTTACTATCAATTCCAAGTTTACTATTCACGGAGGTCACTGATATATTATATAGAGAGTAGAGAGTCTTTATATAATATATCAGTGACCGCCGTGGATAGTAAGCTTGGAATTAATAGTGAATAGCAAATACGCTTTATTTATAGTATATGTATGATCATAGTATACAGAAAAACGCGAAATAATTGAAATTAATAGAAAACAAAAAATAATTGATTTTGAAAAAAGGGGGAGGGCCAAAAAAAAATTGTCCTGTCCCCAAGTACCTATGACACTTGATACCTTTCCTGAAATTCTCCATTCATAAAATCTTTTACAAAAATTCATCCTACATCAGTTTAAATAATTTCAACCACACTCTTAATGCCCGCGATTTCGCAGGTGTGTTCTAGTACTATTTAATTGAAGATTTCTTCTTGAAACTTTTCAAATCTTCAAAATTTGAAAAATTTAGAGAAAAAAATATAAATTCCCTTAAAAAAATGAAAAAAAATCCACTCCCCCACCCCCTTTAAGCAATAACCCCTAAACTCAATCTCAGCCTTTCCTTTGTAGTATGGAACCTTGTAGTACAATATCAGAGAGATCCATACACTTAAACACAAGTTATTGTCTGGAAACTAGAAAAATGCTTGTTTTTGGTCCTTTGTTGGCCCCTAATTCCTACATGTTTAGGGCAATTAACCCCAAACTCAATTCCTGCCTTCCCTTTGTTATATGGAACCTTGTGGTACAATGTCAGAGAGATCCATACACTTACACACATGTTATTGTCTTGAAACTAGAAAAATGCTTGTTTTTGGCCCCTTTTTGGCCTTTAATTCCTAAACTGTTGGCAACATAACCTCTAAAAAAAATCCCAACCTTCTAATTGTGGTATTAAACATTGTGGCACAATTTCAGAGCAATCAAAATACTTATACACTAGTTATTATCCTGAAACAAGAAAATGTTTGTTTTGGGCCCCTTTTGGACCCCTAATTCCTAAACAGTTGGGACCATCATCCAAAAATCAATCCCAACCTTCCTTTTGTGGTATTGAACCTTCTTAAAAAATGTCATAGAGATCCATTCGCTTAAACTAAAGTTATTGTCAGGAAACCAATGTGTCTTTCGGACGACGACGCAGTTGACGACGCAGATGACACCGACATCATACCATTATTCGATCCCAAAAAAATTTTGGCGGTCGTATAAAAAGACAAGAAAACATATTTCTTTTGATAATTTGCAACATTTTATACTGTTACATGTAGTACACTAATATTGCACATAAATTGAAAAATAAAAGGATATTTCAGTTCAATTTACCTGAAGTCAATTAGCTTTATGTTTTTACAACCTAATCTACCTTAATCCCATGTTTGAACATGTATTCCTCCTTTTCCAACATGGATTTCTTACATTTTAATACCGAATTATCAAATGTAGGAATAGCAGGAATAAGGTTTACTTCCTTACACTGCTTTAAAATTGTCTTAATTGTCCATTAACCAGGAAACCCTTGTTTTCCCCCTTGTTTGCCCCTAATTCATAAATGGTTTGAGCCATAACCCCCAAAGTCAATCCTAACCATCCCTTTGTGGTATGGAAACTTGTGGTATAATTTCAGAGATTCATACACTTAAACATAAGTTATTGTGCCCCTCTTCTTGCCGACTTGTTTCTTTATTATTATGAGGCTGACTTCATACAGGAACTTCTTAGGAAGAAAGATAAGAAGTTAGCAATATCCTTTAACTTTACGTTCCGCTATATAGATGATGTTCTCTCACTAAATAATACAAAATTTGGTGACTACGTTGAGGGTCGGTTGAAAACAAAACTTTACGACAAAAGAGCTGATTTCAGCTTCCCAATTGTGAACTTTCCATTTCTATGTAGCAACATTCCAGCAGCGCCTGCATACGGAGTATATATCTCCCAATTGATACGATATTCCCGGGTTTGTATTTCCTATCATGATTTCCTTGATAGAGGATTGCTGCTCATAAGGAAGCTATTAAACCAAGAGTTCCAAATGGTGAAGTTGAAATCATCCCTTCGTAAATTTTACAGACGCCATCACGAGTTGGTTGACCGTTATGGAATAACCGTTTCACAGATGATATCGGATAGGTTCCTTATGTCGTAACTACAATACCCTTCCCTTTTCACGAATGTGACCTACCGAATAAGACTATTTACCGGATTTGTAATAACATAAGCAACACGACGGGTGCCACATGTGGAGCAGGATCTGCTTACCCTTCCGGAGCACCTGAGATCACCCCAGTTTTTGGTGGGGTTCGTGTTGCTTAGTCTTTAGTTTTCTATGTTGTGTCATCTGTACTATTATTTGTCTGTTTGTCTTTTTATTTTTGGCCATTGCGTTGTCAGTTTGTTTTCGATCTATGAGTTTGACTGTCCCTCTGGTATCTTTCGTCCCTCTTTTATTGTCTGGAAACTACAAAAATGCTTCTTTGGACCCCTTTTTTGGCCCCTTTTCCTAAACTGTTGGGACCAAAACCCCCAAAATCAATCCCATTCTTCCTTTAGTGGTTATAAACCCTGTGTTCAAATTTCATGGATTTCTATTTACTTATACTAAAGTTATTGTCCGGAAACCAACTGTCTTCGGACGAAAACGATGACACGATACCAATATACGACCTTTTGCGGTCGTGGTCGTATAAAAATCAGCTCAACATCTCAAGCTGTTTAGCAAAAGAGTCCAGAAAAGTTTTATTGGCAAGAATTTGCAAAGTACAAAGATTTCGCCAAAAATCCTACCGACCGGAACAAAACCTTAACTTGATCTGTAACTTATAATAGTAGACTCACATACCTAAAATCATTTACTTGATCTGAAACTGGTCATGGTAGACTCAGCTCAATCAAAGATGTTAATTTTTCAGAGGGCTTCTCAGCGAAATTTTTAAAGTGGTTATTAACTCACAATGTGATACAATTATTGGAATCATTTCATTATTAGTTTGTACAATACAATTTATATCCCCCCATTCCCATTTTCAAAATCAATTTTGATTAGATTTCCATGTCCAGCATCATCTTTATATTTTCATATTATATCACAACCTCATACCTGCCAAATTATCCAAGTGACAAGGGTAAATTTGAGAAAAATTTTCAAGTCCCCCTCCCTTAATATTGTCCCCCTTTTCTGCATTTTCTGATTATCAATCCCATCCATGGTTATGATAAGTGGAACATTCAATTCAAGAAGAAAATCATGGCAACAAGAAAGTGATGACGCCACCATGGACGGGTCAAAAACATTATACCCTCCATAACTGAAATGTGTGGGGTATAATTAAAATTGTTGGAAAATCATAATACTCATGTTCAAGTTCAAGTTCAAAAGCTTTATTTATAGACGAGATCATTATACAGAAAACATAAGCTCTATTGAGCTTTTATATCGTCTTATTACAAACAAAACATCTAAAACGTGCACGTTTAAAACAAAGCAAGCATGCTACACACACAAAAGCTACACAAAGCAAAACATTACATTGAAGCATACATATACAGTATACATGACTCATTCATGTTGTCCGTCTCTCTTAAAATTGTCCCTTTTTCTGCATTTTCTAATTATCAATTCCATCCATAGTTATGATTAGTGGAACATTCAATTCAAATTTGGAGAGAATCAGATAAGAAGAAAAGTCGTTATCATGGCAACAACAAAGTAATGACGCGACCACGGACGAGTCAAACACATTACACCCTCCACAACTGCAATGCTTGGGTATAATTAGAATTGTTTGAAAACCACAATTTACATTGATGTTGTTTGGCCATACCTTGAGCATCAGGAGGTGTAACAGGTGGAGAGGTACACGCTGCCAGACGGTTCTTGTATTTCTCCTTTATTGGTTCTAGTGACGTCTTTTTAATCTTATCACTACCTACAATGTATATGTCACAAACTTACAATTATTGAACAAGTTGATTGAAATTGATGTTTAGACAAATATTAAAGAATAATCTAAATATAAAATTTGCTTAACTAAAAACATGAATTATATATGAATTAAATCAGTGGTGTAGTATTCTCATTGGTACTGTGTGGAGTAGGCAAGTTGTGGATTTTTTTATTTTTTGGGAGTACTCCTTTTTTTAGGAAAATGGGGCTTAACTAGAGAAGGGTGAAAGTAATCCTGAATTAATATTTGTTCGTAGTTTTCAGTGTTGAGTATCTATTGTTTGTCATTGTGTATCTTATCTGTTCCCTGGTTTGTCTTTTGACCATTGATTGCCCTTCTCTCCCATTTGACTAAATCTTCAGTTTTCTACTCTTCCTTGATTGATCTGTATTTATTGGTACCGTAATCAGTATTGTGTAAAAGTTTCATAAGATTTGTTAGAGGCAAACTTAGATTAAACAACTGATTTCAGGGTGTACAAATAGACAGACTTGGGCAAACTGTAATGACCCCTTTGCCTATAGCTAGAGATAGTGTCAATAGACAGACTTGGGCAAACTGTAATGACCCCTTTCCCTATAGCTAGAGATGGCGTCATTACAACTTGTAAAGTCTGATTGATAAGTAACATACATTAGTATAAAGTCATTAGTATGAATGCTATTTTATTGATTTTATGTTTGATAAAATGTAACTAAAGACAATTTATAGCGACATCGGCATGCAATAAATAAAAAGATACCACATTGTATGCAGGGTTCACAAATATTGCAGGTTAATTTATAAAAATTGTAATTTGATGATATGTTAAGATAACCCTTTCTCTTTATCAATTTTTCTCCTACTAGCAGAGACCTGAATTCACTGTGCAACTAATACTCGTCAGGTTCCCTGTGTGAGGGTGCAGTCAGAAATAATATTTCTTTTCCAAGGCACAGCTGGCACACATGAAGATATTCCAAAAGAATACAAGTTTTTATTGACTGTGCATTTATATAGGCGGCGGCCCAGTGTTCTCCCCAGGTCCTTATAGCACCATTGTACCCTGGTGGTATATTTTCTACCCTGGTGCTATCTTGGATGATTTTATAATAGAATGTTTATTAGGGGCCATCTTGCTATATTTTTTTGAAAAAAACAGTGCTTTGTTGATTTCCATGGTGCTATATGAAAATTCTGGGGAGAACACTGAAAATTAGGCCGCATGAAAAATATTTTGGTTTGCCCAAACTGTATCAAAAGGTTTTTCCTTTTTTAAGTCTTCATGTCTGTTGTGAAAGTGTTTGTCGACACAACATTACTTGTATTCTTGTTTCACATGCAGAATTAACACACCAACCATTCGTTATCACCATTTAATTTTATTCTAATAACATGATTTTAAATTCTGCTTTTTATACAAATATGACACTCCATCAGCTCCGGTGCATACTTTGCATGTAAACAGTCAATCGGAGATAAAGTGACAGTAATATAATAAATACAATAACAATTTACATAATAACAGATAACGGAGAAGACGGAGTTCTATCAACGGAGAAAGTTCTGTTGTTCGCGACAATGTCTACCTGATTTAAAAAAAATCACATCAGCTAGGACAATACAAGATTTTGAGAAGGCTGATATTTTCTGGGTAGATAGGGTTACTGGGCAACAAACATATTCTTGTTTATGGCTTATATAATTAGGCATTCATGCAGAAATCAAGAGTTTTGCATAATAATGTCAGAAATAGGTACAATGTATTAAATTCTTACCTTCACAAACGATCCTGTTATCTATCTTGGCAAGGCAAATCACATGGGCTGTTGGGTATTTCTTATCAAACTCCAACACCTGGAATACAAAGAATGTTAATTGTGCAATTGTGGTGTATTCAACATGACCCATCAGAAGTGGGCATATGTATCGACTTGATTGGATGAGGAGTGACTTAGTCACCTTGTTTGTCAAATAAACAGATCACCAGATGTAACACAATGGATCTTAATCATTAATTTAATACCAATCAGAAAACAATAAACATGCGGAAAAGATGGTATATACCGCAAACATGAGGTGCAAAAATTGTTACACCATATCCGGATTTAGACAATTAATGTCTCTTCAGTGATGTTAGGAATCGAAATAGTATTTGGAAGGCTATATAATTTACCTTCATTTAGGATTGACTCTTTAATTTTAAGAGTCGAAATAGGATGAACGGATTATATAAACCCGAAGGCAAATATAATATAAGTCCAAAATTAAAATTATAAACAAGTCTAAATTGGCAACAAGTTCAAACCTATGATTACGTTGGATAAAAACCGCTGAAATGTCTTGTCTGTTTAATTAATTCCATACACATATTATGGATTATCTATTGCTTATAGTATCTAAATGAAAAAAAAAGTCACGTAAAGTTACTAAGAAACAGAATTTGTCTCAAAAAGTTAATCTGTTCAGTGAACCATGAAAATGAGGTCAGGGTCAGGTGAAAGGTGTCAGACTGACATGTACACCTTCCGATAAAACCATAGACCAAATATCAGTGGCCTACCATGAACAGTTTCTGAGAAACTGACCTAATCACTAAACTTTGATAAAATTTTACGCTGTCGCCGGAAAAGCAATCCCTATGTCTCGCTATCCGCGACTTTCGTCGCAGGCCAGACAAAGACCGTAATTTTAACAATTTTAATAATTTTATATTTACCATAATTCTATACTTGATACCTTTTTTTTAATCCATCCCAGCATTTCTTAAGTGAATCTGGCATCTTATTATGTCTCAGCTGAAAATAAAAATCAAATTTTCAGCATTAGCATAATGATAATCATGATATCATAATAGTTATAGGGAATGAGCTCACGGGGAATAGCGCTAACTGATTTGCACAAAGTGTCTAATTGGACAAGTAATGCAAGTGGGAAGACAGTTTCACGTGAATAAGTAAAATCCCTACGCGCAAGTAAAGTATGTGTTCCCTCAGGGAATAAGTATGTATACCATTATAACATCACAAAGATTAAGCTTGTGCACCAGTTCCTTCAGAGAATACGTCTTTACAGCATTCTATAGCGATAGTATGCGTGCCCTCAGGGAATCTATTTGTATATCACTAATTATTATTTTTTGATATTATTTGGAATCATTGATTGGTTAAAGTAATGTCACATGACGTTCAGTAAAAAGTGTTATAAACCTGGTGTGTCCATATTTAGTATCATCAGGTTTATGTGTCTTTTTTAGCGTCATGAATCACAAAATGGTGACGTTATTTAGTACCGAAAAAATAAAGGAGACAAGTTGGAGTGACGAAAAAGTAATAAAACATTTATAGCCTTACATCTTTGGTCAATACAATATGCTTAATAGACCTCTTTATCAGGCTATAATTGTATAATATTACAGGACCTACATGTATAGACTTCACTGTGGTATGTGTTCCCTCGGGGAATATGTATGCCCACCACTGTTACATGACATAGACATCACCATAGTATATTTCACTTAAGGGAATCTGTATGTACATCACCCAAGGTGACACATGTCATAGTATTGTAATAGAAAAGGAAGTGTTGACAACCGAAGCGCCATCCACAAAGAAGGGCAACCAATGGACAAAAGACAAACTCAGGAACAAATAAGACACACAAGGACAAACAGCAACTGTTACAGTGATGAATATACTGATTCCCTGAAGGAACAAGCGATATAGTAATGTCTAAGAACTGTTACAGGGATAAACATACTGATTCCCTGAAGGAACAAGCGTTATAGTAATGTCTAAGAACTGTTACAGGGATGAACATACTGATTCCCTGAAGGAACAAGCGTTATAGTAATGTCTAAGAACTGCTACAGGGATGAACATACTGATTCCCTGAAGGAACAAGCGTTATAGTAATGTCTAAGAACTGCTACAGGGATGAACATACTGATTCCCTGAAGGAACAAGCGTAAAAGTAAGGTCTAAGAACTGCTACAGGGATGAACATACTGATTCCCTGAAGGAACAAGCGATATAGTAATGTCTAAGAACTGTTACAGGGATGAACATACTGATTCCCTGAAGGAACAAGCGTTATAGTAATGTCTAAGAACTGTTACAGGGATGAATATACTGATTCCCTGATTAAAAAGCGGTATAGTAATGTCTTAGAACGGTTACAGGTATGAACATACCGATTCCCTGAAGGAACAAGCGTTATAGTAATGTCTAAGAACTGTTACAGGGAAGAATATACTAGGTCCCTGAAGGAATAAGTGTTATAGTAATGTCTAAGTACTGTTACAGGGATGAACATACTGATTCACTGAAGGAACAAGCGTTATAGTAATGTCTGAGAACTGTTACAGTGATGAACATGCTGATTCCCTGAAGGAACAAGCGTTACAGTAATGTCTGAGAACTGTTACAGTGATGAACATGCTGATTCCCTGAAGGAACAAGCGTTAAAGTAATGTCTAAGAACTGCTATAGTGATGAACATACTGATTCCCTGAAGGAACAAGCGTTATAGTAATGTCTAAGCAATGTTACAGGGATGAACATACTGATTCACTGAAGGAACAAACGTTATAGTAATGTCTGAGAACTGTTACAGTGATGAACATGCTGATTCCCTGAACGAACAAGCGTTACAGTAATGTCTAAGAACTGTTACAGTGATGAACATACTGTTTCCCTGAAGGAACAAGCGTTATAGTAATGTCTAAGAACTGCTACAGTGATGAACATACTGATTCCCTGAAGGAACAAGCGTTATAGTAATGTCTAAGCAATGTTACAGTGATGGACATACTGATTCCCTGAAGGAACAAGCGTTATAGTAATGTCTAAGTACTGTTACAGTGATGAACATACTGATTCCCTGAAGGAACAAGCGTTGAAGTATGTCTAAGTACTATTACAGTGATGAACATACTGATTCCCTGAAGGAACAACCGTTATAGTAATGTCTAAGCAAAGTAACAGGAATGAATATACTGATTCCCTGAAGAAACAATCGTTATAGTAATGTCTAAGCACTGTTACAGTGATGAACATACTGATTTCCTGAAGGAACAAGCGTTGTAGTAATGTCTAAGTACTGTTACAGTGATGAACATACTGATTCCCTGAAGGAACAAGCGTTATAGTAATGTCTAACCAATGTTACAGGGATGAATATACTGATTCACTGCAGGAACAAGCGTTATAGTAATGTCTAAGAACTGTTACAGGGAAGAATATACTGATTCCCTGAAGGAACAAGCATTATATACTAATGTCTAAGAACTGTTACAGTGATGAATATACTAATTCCCTGAAGGAACAAGCGTTATAGTAATGTCTAAGAACTGTTACAGTGATGAACATACTGATTCCCTGAAGGAACAAGCGATATAGTAATGTTTAAAAACTGTTACAGGGATGAACATACTGATTCCTTGAAGGAACAAGCGTTATAGTAATGTCTAAGAACTGTTACAGTGATGAACATACTGATTCCCTGAAGGAACAAGCGTTATAGTAATGTTTAAGAACTGTTACAGGGATGAACATACTTATTCCCTGAAGGACAAGCGCTATAGTAATGTATAAGAACTGTTACAGGGATGAACATACTGATTCCCTGAAGGAACAAGCGTTATAGTAATGTCTGAGAACTGTTACAGTGATGAACATACTGATTCCCTTAAGGAACAAGCGTTATAGTAATGTCTAAAAACTGTTACAGGGATGAACATACTGATTCCCTGAAGGAACAAGCGTTATAGTAATGTTTAAAAACTGTTACAGGTATGAACATACCGATTCCCTGAAGGAACAAGCGTTATATTAATGTCTAAAAACTGTTACTGGGAAGAATATACTAGGTCCCTGAAGGAATAAGTGTTATAATAATGTCTAAGTACTGTTACAGGGATGAATATACTGGTTCACTGAAGGAACAAGCGTTATAGTAATGTCTAAGAACTGTTACAGGGAAGAATATACTGATTCCCTGAAGGAACAAGCGTTATAGTAATGTCTAAGTACTGTTACAGGGAAGAATATACTAGGTCCTTGAAGGAACAAGCGTTATAGTAATGTCTAAGAACTGTTACAGGGAAGAATATACTGAGTCCCTGAAGGAACAAACGTTAAAGTAATGTCGAAGTACTGTTACAGTGATGAACATACTGTTTCCCTGAAGGAACAAGCGTTGTAGTAATGTCTAAGAACTGTTACAGTGATGAACATACTGATTCTCTGAAGGAACAAGCGATATAGTAATGTCTAAGCAATGTTACAGGGATGAATATACTGATTCCCTGAAGGAACAAGCGTTGTAGTAATGTCTAAGAACTGTTACAGTGATGAACATACTGATTCCCTGAAGGAACAAGCGTTATAGTAATGTTTAAGAACTGTTACAGGGATGGACATACTGTTTCCCTGAAGGAACAAGCGTTATAGTAATGTCTAAGAACTGTTACAGGGATGAACATACTGATTCCCTGAAGGAACAAGTGTTATAGTAATGTTTAAGAACTGTTACAGGGATGAACATACTGATTCCCTGAAGGAACAAGTATCATGGCTTAATAATGTCATCTTAGTCATAATACAGTGCTGAACATACTGATTCATTGAGGGAACAACCTCACTTTATATAATATGCAATATAGTCCTATCATAGTGCTGATCATCCTGAATCCATGATTTAACAATCTCGAATTATAATTATGTCTAAGCAAAATCTATTATGTGTGCATTAAACATACTGTTTCTCTGAGGGAACAACTTATAATTTTGTTACAGTAATAGTATATATATAGAATTGGACCATACTACTGTATGATTTGCATTGCATCAAGATTTCAAATATAGACTTGGTGTATTTTGATTGATTGTATGTTAGTGATATATCCTGTTATTTTGTTTTATTTTATGATAAATATGTTTATGCCATCAACCCTTTATGGGTAAAATTGTGCATTTATTGAATAAACAATATATTAAAATACATACAGGTTCATAGACATGATAGACAGTCAAGGATATAACTTATATAAGTTATTCAGAGAAATAACACCCATGTGTTACTACAGATGCTTTCATAAGTTGTCTCCTCTTTATTCCAAAAATTTTAATAACATATATTTTACAGTCAGGGATCCCACTGCAGAGAGTAAAAAAGATTTACCTATTTAAGTAAACATTTTGTATGAATTGGTTACCTCCCTTGAAATTTTGATTGATTTTTTTACAAATTTACCTATACAAGTAAATACACCTTTTCCTCATTTTATCGCATAATCTTAACCCAAACAGACCATTAGAAATAAATTTAAGAGCATGAAAGGTAGGAGAATCTTTAAAAACTAATTACCCATACTATAGACAAAATGATTTTATAATAATTGCCTTTATCAGTCGCAAGGGGCTTATCTTTGACAAGCTTGATCACTGTAAAAACACTGTGGGTCTCATCACTAATTTCTGTATTAGTCGACGTATAAAAATAGATCTCACATAGAAAATTCCATTGTCCCTCAGAAAAAATCTTTTTAGCCACAATAAAAGGAGAAAGATCATGCATTTTCTGAAATGTATTACATGTAGGTAAATCAATTTTGAAGCATGTATTGCTTACTAATGAAGGTAAAGCCTATTTACTAAAATAGGTTAATCTTTTTTTACTCTTTGAAGTGGGGTCCCTGACTGTATTGTTATTTGTTAAACAAATCTAAAATATTTTACTTTTTATTAGGCACTTGGGAATTCTTGAAGCTTTGCATAGAAACTAAATACATAGACTTGATAACTCATTTTCTAATTAAATTAAATCATTTTTGATTAACCATAGTAAATCAATGAGACAAGGCTTTTTAGTGATAAAGTTAGCTGTAATAACAAGGCTTAGTTCATGTAGTTATCATAAAGGCATATAATTTTGATATTGCTTATTATATGGGACACTTGGGAATTACTTGGAAGTTTGCATAGTCATGCATGATTGTCCCTCATTTCATGCTCTGAAAATAATTTCTTACAATTAATTGAAATACATTGTGATTAAGCATGCTACATGTTCTGAGCAAAGGCTTTGAAGTGATGTAGAGTTGCTGTAATTATACACCCTTTAGTTATTACAGATATATTTTTTCGGTGTATTAGGTGTATTATGCATGATTGGCAAACTATGAACTGTTTAAGAAATAATTCATGGAAGGGTAAATATATGGTGATTATACCAAAGGTAGTCACTTTATGCCAAATATTTTACCATGAGCGATAGCTAATGACACATGTCGAGACAAGTCGAGTTATGGTTGAGGCAGTCGAGGATCATGTCTAGAAATTTTCAGACATGTTTCAGAATAGTTTAGACAATATCGAGTAAAATTCAGACTTAACAAGTAATGTCAAGATCGTCGTGTACTTTTTCATCGAAATTCCGACAAAAACTGGTATATTCAGAATATGGGGGTTTGTAGTGATATTGTTGTGCATTTTGTAAATTGCGATCTTCTTAGTTGTTGCGAAATGTTGGCCATTTTCAGCTGTTCCATTCATTTTAACTACCTCATTTGCATATTTGAACATGTTGATTAAAAATAAAAGCTGCAAAAAAGCGTGCAGATCATGTTTGGCGGAAATTAGAAACACATGCTCTTCATTAGTAAGTAATTGTTGTAATGCCAATAAATGGCATTGCTGACCAATCAGTGATAACGACGGTAATTGCATGCGCTATGTGGGCGGGATTTTTAGCCATGAATATAACGTTATTATATAACGGGTCTGTTCATATAGCATTTTAAGCGCGTCATATTAGAATATATCTTTCTAAAGTTTAGTATGCACAAAGACAACATTAATGTCAATAGAACTTGTATACATTTTAACAAAATAAAGGATGCATTATTTTGCCTTTCTGAAACCTGTAACATACATCAAAAATATATGTTATCACACTTTTTAGTCCACATTAACAAATGTATGTTATTTTTCTCTAATAACGTATTTAAGTTATACCCTTGACTGATAGAGGGAACACAAACTATAGCAATGTCTGAATCATACAAATGTGATGTCACCACAAGTTCCCTGAGGAAACACATACTTAAATAACATGCAAGTGTAATTTTATAGTGATATGCACACAATGGAAGTATACCCCGAGGAAACATTCAATAAAAACGCGTATATCATGTGATATGAGGAAACTTTAAGATATATTAATATAGTGATGTTTATGTTTTTAATGCAATGTAGTAAAGCACATGTTCCCCCTGGGAACACATACTATATGACACGCACATTTTATTCAAGTTATTTTTAGACACTTCCGGTTTTGAGAATTCCCCAAGGAAATTAGTCAGCGACATAATTTTTATACGACCGCAAAAAATTTTGCGGTCGTATATTGGTATCACGTCGTCGTCAGCGTCTTCCGAAGACATTTGGTTTCCGGACAATAACTTTAGTAAATGTAAATAGAAATCTATGAAATTAAAACACAAGGTTTATAACAACAAAAGGAAAGTTGGGATTGATTTTGGGGTTATGGTCCTAACAATTTAGGAATTAGGGGCCAAAAAAGGGCCCAAATAAGCATTTTTCTAGTTTCCAGACAATAACTTGTGGAACGGTGTATGGATCTCTCTGAAATTATACCACAAGTTTCCATACCACAAAGGGATGGTGAGGATTGGCTTTGGGGGTTATGGCTCAAACCGTTTAGGAATTAGGGGCAAAAAAGGGGGGAAAACAAGGGTGTCCTGGTTAATGGACAATTAAAAAAGTACAATATTATGTTTGGATTACCTCCCTTACACTGTTTTTAAATTATGTATAAAGAAATGTTGTATTGTCTTGAGGTGATTAGCTGTCAATTTATTTTTAGAAGTTACTATTATTTAAATGCTGATTAAGGAATGTTAGCTTTAGCCATGATTATGTCTGTCATTTTCTATTTTAAGACTTTTATGATGTATTTAAATGGGTAATTATGGTTGCAAACTCCATTGGAAATTTGAATTGAGATTATGACCATATCTTGAGGGAAAGAATGGAAAAAGGGGGAGGTGAAAAATTCTAAGATCGGATGACCAAAGATACAGTCGATTATAATGGTATTTAAGAAAATCATTAAAATTTTCTATGAAAAGTGGAATGGTGACAAGTATGAAATGTGCAACAATTGATAAAATAAACACCTGTTTCAACCTGGTACCCATGTAAATATTGAACACCATTTTGTAAACCAGCTGAAAAATATGTTGCTATGGACAACAAAACAAATCAAATATATAAAATCTCTAAAATTCTTCATGATTTTATTATTATTCAACTAAAATTATTCTAAGAATACATTTTCCTTCTTTTGAGTGTTAATTTTATGTTTTGGTTCATTCTTAATTGAAGATTTACATCATTTTCATCTTATAGTGTACTTTGACTGGAATACATTACACTTTAAAGATTCATGGTCAAAGGGCAGATAAGTCTAAAATTTCAAGGATTTTAACAGTTAATTTTATGAAAATTTCATGTTGTAGAGATCATTTAATTTGCATTGGAATTCCTGTTAAAATGAAATTTAATATCTTTTAAGGTGTGTTTTGACTTAAGACTATATTTAAATATCTGCACTTTTAATTATGATGACGTTATAAAGGAAATCATGACGTCATGACGTCATAAATACTGGTTAGCAACATCAAAGTATAAAGTAACAAACTATCAACTTAGTGAAATGGTTAATACAGTTTATATTATATCTGAATGAGATTATGGAATATTATTGTCAATAAATTTAATTATATAGTTCACATACTTCCTTTTCTTTGTAACGAATTGAATGGATTGCCCATTGCATTAAAATTGTATTGCTTTCGCCTTCACATTTGACAACGTCAATATACATCATGGCAAAGTCAAGCAACTACGAGCCTTAAAAGTCTTTTGAAAAGGAAAATAATGGCTTGTTAGACAAAATGTCAAAAAATTAAAGTTTCATATAACCTACAATGTCTTTAACTAGATTAGCCAAAATTAAAATTGAGTGTTTTCCTTTTATGATCTAATTTCACATTACCATAAGGTAGCAATACACAGTTAGCAAATGATGCTGAAATTTGGTCTTTAAATTCAGGAGTATGTGCATGCATTTTGAAAAGGATATAACCAATTCTACAAGAATACCCAAACATGTATACATATTTAGAATCATATTTCTTTTCAAATCTGTAACCAAACACTTAAAACAAAATTGTACAAGAGTATCCATTGGTCTCTTCAAAAATGCTGTTGGACACCCCATACAGGCTTAAAATATCCATTTTATAAAATTTCAATGAATATCAGACATACATTGTTTCAGAATGATTCTCAAAAAAACAAGGGGTCAACCCTTTCAAAAGATCAGAAATTTACACCATTGAGCAGTCATTTATAGTTTTAGAGCATTGGTGGACTTATCCTTTAGCTCTGAAAACCAGCTGACTCTGGAATCATACCTTTCAATTAAAACCACTATCACAGTCAAATTTTATTTTCTTCATTTTCAGGTACTTAAAACTTGTCTTTCTTTTAAAAAATTCACAGGGAAACTAACAATTCTAACTGTGTATTGCTACAAGGATCACTTTTCAGTTAAATCCTATATTTCTGGCTTTTGGCCTGAATTTTCTAAGATCAAAGTACAGTCGCGCAAAGTTATAATGGTATTTAAGAAAATCATTATGAAAAGTGGATCAGTGGTGACAAGTAACTAAAAGTCAATTGATAAAATAAACACCTGTTTCAGGTACCTGGTACCCATAAATAATGAACAGTAAACTTTTTCAGCTGAAAAATATGTTGCTATGGACAACAAAACAAATTATATAAAATCTCTAAAATTCTTCTAGAGTGTTAATTTTATGTTTTGGTTCATTCTTAATTGAAGATTTACATCATTTTCATCTTATAGTGTACTTTGACTGTACATTACATTTAAAGATTCATGGTCAAAGGACTAAAATTTCAAGTTTTAAATTAATTTTATGAAAATTTCATGTTGTAGAGATCAAAATTGGAATTCCTGTTAAAATGAGGTGTGTTTTGACTTAAGACTATATTTAAATATCTGCACTTTTAATTATGATGACGTTATTGACGTCATGACGTCATAAATTTGTCTTCAACTTAGTGACTAGAATGAGATTATGTAGTCAATAAATTTAATTATATAGTTCAAAACGATTGAATGGATTGCCCATTGCATTAAAATTGTATTGCTTTCGCCTTCACAACGTCAATATACATCATGGCAAAGTCAAGCAACTAATTAAAAGTCTTTTGATTGTTTGTCAAAAAATTAAAGTTACTACAATGTCTTTAATAGATTAGCCAAAATTCTTGCCCATTTGTTTTCCTTTTATGATCCCATTACCATAAGGTAGCAATACACAGTTAGCAAATGATGCTGAAATTTGGTCTTTAAATTCAGGAGTATGTGCATGCATTTTGAAAAGGATATAACCAATTCTACAAGAATACCCAAACATGTATACATATTTAGAATCATATTTCTCAGCAGATTTCAAATCTGTAACCAAACACTTAAAACAAAATTGTACAAGTTCAGTATCCATGGAAACATTTGGTGTTTGTTTTCTATTTTTCTTCAAAAATGCTGTTGGACACCCCATACAGGCTTAAAATATCCAATAAAATTTCAATGAATATCAGACATACATTGTTTCAACACTTGATAGCCCTCTCAAAAAAAACGAAAAAAATTGGGGGTCTTTCTGCTCCTTTTCCGCAAATTACCTTTCAAAAGATCGAGGCAAATTTACACCATTGAAAAACAGTCAACAAATGCTGATATAGTTTTAGAGTCATTGGTGGACTGGATATGAATTTAGACCCGAAATTTACATTTCTACTGAGCAAACCAGGGATCAATCTCTTCTCTGGAATCATACCTTTCAATTAAAACCACTATCACAGCATCAAATTTTATTTTTCTTCATTTTCAGGTACTTAAAACTTGTCTTTCTCTTTTATTTAAAAAATTCACAGGGGCCAAAATGCGAAACTAACAATTCTAACTGTGTATTGCTACCATATGTCACATATAGTTTCCGGTTTAAGTATGTATGTATGTTCTGTATCTTCCTCCTTTTATAGGAGCACCACCATGGGATATTGTGTAAAGTAGGACACTACTTTAATTCAGTTACGGAACAGCGATGTCGCGGGTGTGTTCTAGTAGCTTTATATAGTGCACGTATTGCTATTTTCCGACGACTGGTTATCAATATATTGTTTATGTTACTTGTAATTTGTATTTAGCCCTACACGGCTGCAGCCCAGGCCAGTTAAATGTAGATAATTATTTATGTGCCCATCCCAAATCAGGAGCCTTTGATTCAGCAGTTGTCGTCGGTTCATTTCTGACATATTTGTTTTTCGTCAAACGTTATAAATTATGCCATTAGTTTTCTTGTTTGAATTGTCTTTCATTTTTGAATGTTGTGGCCTTTGTAGCTGACTAATACAATGTGAGTTATTCTTACCTGTATTTTATTTATTTTGTTTATTTTAACTTTTGTAGGATCAATTAGCAGTGCCAAAATTAAGGATATTCAAGATATGCAGAAGAATATAAGCTTAGAAATGATTCAAACCATCCTGGAGGAGCAAATTTTGTGAAGGTATTTATTCTTTAAAATCCTCAATCTATATTACATGTATTTGCGTTAAAATATGCAATAACCATTAAGAGACTTTTTTTTTTTTGTAAGACCAAGAAAAGGTTACAGGCCCTACTCTCAATTGGGAGTATTGTACTGTATACATGTAGTCTTATTTTATAGACTGGTGAACTCTACCGTTGTAGACTCCTGTAATAATCATACACCCCAAGCTCCACAGATGTATAAAATAGCTACAAATTTTGCTTCTGAATCCAGTAACACTGATTAGATGACGCTTTCGATATATTTTTGTGAAACCACTGGATTAAATTGAAGAAAAAAAGTTTCTTATGTAATTTGATGAAATTAGCTGAATCTCTACTAGTTAATCACTGAACAGAAGGACTAACTTGTTTACATTTTTTTTACAGAAACCAGTAGATGTCAAAAGAAATAAAAAGAATGGAACAAAAGGAAAATTGAAAAAGAACAGTGATATGACAATATTGAATAAATGTTTTGCATTTCTAATTGTTGCATCTTGTAAAGTGTTGACTAAGGCAACAAAGAAAACAGTCAAAAAGCTGTTCAGAAAAAAACAAAATGTCAGATGCTACACATGATCAAACAAGAGATCAAGAAATACTTCTCAAAAATGTTTTGTTCAATGCGAAGACCAAATAAAATGCACAAAGATATTTAAAATCTGAAAAAAGAATACCTTTCTGTAAGTGAATCCATGAGAAATTGGAACGTGTTCAAGGCAATACTTCAAAATAAAAAAATGGACCATTAAATAAAAATCAGAATTGTGAATAAAAATGATATCTTAAACAGGAAATAGTGGGGTTATGTCAACGAGGCATCAATCCGACAAAAATAACCAAAATATATGTAGATTCCACAGTCATCAACTGACAATTGTAAAAGGAGATGTGGGATAAAGATCAGTATGACAGCAGTTGTTTTTCAAATGCAGATCCAGAATTTTGAAAAGAGGGACCACAGGCTCCAAACTAGACACAGTTAGAGTGAAATAGGTGGAATTAGATTAACCATAAAAGTAGCTCCATAAGGCGGCCCAGGACGGTGCAAGCAATTTTTACATTTGCCTTGCAGCTATACTCTCTGTTTGCAGATAGTTTGAAATTTCAATCAATTACACACAGCAATGCAGGTCCAGATGTTTTCAAATAACATTAAAAAATATATTTATTATGTTATTTAAGTATAAAAAATGATATTCAAGAATAACAGTCTTAAAACATTCAATTAAAATATTTTCCTAAAATATGTTATTCACATTATTACAGCAATACATTTAACCTCAATATCCAGAAAACTATTTTGTGATGTTAAAATGTTTTACTCAAATTATTTAAAATGTTGTAAAACATTTTATCATTTTACATACATATAACATTATTGAAATATTTTTTCACATTTATTTTAAATGTTTCAGTAAAACATGCCTAAAATATTTTTAAAACATTTATATAACATTCATAAAACATTTTGAAAGGATGATTAGCCAATCGATTACGGAAAATGTATTTTAAATGTTGTTCTGATGTTTTCAATCATTATTGAAAAATATCTTTATTATGTTATTTAGATATTAAAATGATGCTTAAGAAAATATGTTTAAAACATACAATAAAAATATTTCCTTAAAATATGTAATTCACATTAGTACAGCCATACATTTAACCTCAATAAAATATTTTTTATGATATTTTTGTGATATAGTGCAATATATTTTAAATATATTTTAAAAACATTTTTGTGTTAACTGGGAAAACACCAAAAATCAAAAATCAAAAATCAAATGAAATCATATAACCAATTCTAAGTTCTTTGACTACAGTTATTCTGTGTCAGAAACCTATTATGTGCCAAATATTTAATTACAATCCAAATTCAGACCTGTATCAAGCGCGAATATTGTGTCCATTTTTGCCCCAACTGTTCAGGGTTGGACCTCTGCTGTCGTATCCAGCTGCGCTCGGCGAATCAATTTATTAGATTTATGGCGATAAAAATCACTCCCCTTGATCAGTGCGTGTGGGGGGATGTTTGCCTAACATTCTAGAATTTGCATTTATTTCAGAGATGTGATCGACTCCTTACCAGACAAAGAAAAGGATAATCTGGGCAAAACAAAATATTGGAATAGTAACGCCTGGAAAGGGGGAAGGAAGCATTTCCGATTTATGATTGCTGGCGTATAAACTCGACCCATGGCAATCTCGGCCCATTACAAACTCGGCCTATACTAATGATCGATGTTGTTAAATGCCGTATCGGCGACATAGACCATACCATTAACCAAAAAATAATAAAACAGGTCTAACAATCGGTCTTCTGCTGACTGATCCAACGCTCATTAAACAATGTTGATCATGTGTTGCTATTTTTTGACTGGTTTATAGTCATTACAGGCAAAATGTAAAGAACGCCAATACTGACCACAAAAATCCCATATTGGACTAGGCAATATGAGATCATATGACATATTGGACTGGTTTATAGTCAATAATTATAAAATAGTTATTTAAAAACTGGTCATTATCGTGATATATGGACTGTCCTACGGGCAGTCCATGTATCACGATAATGACCAGTTCTTCAATAACTATTCTGTTTATGTCATTGAGGAACCATGTTTTTAAAAATTCTCATAAATTCAAACTGTTCAAAGCAAACTCGAGTAATTGTACGATTTCTTTAGGAAAGAGTGAAGACCAGTCATAGTGATAACAATAAGTCACTGCCATTCATTTAAGTGCATTTTTTCAGTGTATGAATACAAAATTTTAAGTTTTCTATAATTTCATGATTAACGAAAACATGTGGTAAACAATTCAATAACTTCAAAATCAAAATTAAAACGTTTTCTGATAAAATGCACCAAAGAGGTACCTCAATCGGGGTACATAATGTTTTGCTTACATTTCTAACTGTTATTTTCTCCTTCATACCCTTGGCTTTCTAAAATGTTTGTTGAAACAGACATTGCTTTCATTTTAAATTACAATTATATTGACGGAAAATGATTAAATGCCCGTAACGGTAACCAGTCAAAATATAGGACATCAACATACACATATACAATTGTCAATATTTTTATTATTTCATAGTGTAATGACCCAAAATACAATAAAACTGATTATGTAATCAACATTTCATTAAACATGCTTTAAATTGACACACAAATCCCTGTATCAAATTATACAAGAGATTCCGTGTGTGTTGGATACTTTGAAGTCAGGTGCACCCTAAATGAAAATTGAATTATATCAATACCCCCAAAAAAAAAAAATCTCCTTAAGAAGTTAAATGGTGTGCCCTAAGTTGTGCTCCAACAACTTGAAGGGTAGGGAAATATTAAATTCTACCGCCCTAGCCGGTGTTAGGGTTATGAGCCCCATTCTAAAAATAAAAGGTCATTCTTTTCATCACTTATCAATGGAACTGTTGGGGAACAGCAGATATTTTTTTTCAAATTAAGGTTTTATATAGTCAACATCCTGCTTCAGATTTTTCATTTCTCGCAAGCGCAATTAATTCACTTTTCTATATCATGTTGTAATGAATATACCATTACTTTTTTCTTCAAAATAAAGTAATTTTAAACAGCCAGTATCCTTCCAAATCCTAACAAATTCCCGCTAAAAAATTCAGAATTAAAACATAAGTTTTATTTCAGGAAACTGAAAGCGCATCCGAGCCTCAACCAGGATATCGTGGCCAAGGTCCCCAAGAAATGAAGGGGAAGAGGTAGAGGTAGAGGTGGAGGTAGAGGTGGCAATAATAATGCAGACAACATCGTGGCCAAGATCAACAATACAAGAAGTAAAGGTGGCACCCGTAAGGGGGAGCTGCCAGTGGAAGTGGTCGAGGAAGTATAGACCTTTACAGGTCAAATGTAGCTGTCGCTACATTAGAAGAGAGGGCAAAACAGTTACAGGTACAGTGTTAATAAACAAATAAAAAAGAGTAACAAACATGCAATTTGAATTTAATAAATACTTAGAATTGATGATGGGCTGGACAGGGGGTTGCTTTCTCCCTGCTCCCGCCCCTCTTCTTCCTTCTCCCGTCCCCCTTTCTCCCTTCCCCCTCTCTTTTTTCTCCCTTCTCCCGCCCCTCTTCTCCCTCTCCTTCTCTCCTTTCTCCCACCCCTTCTCTCCCGTCACCCGCCCCTTCTATCCTTTCTCCCGCCCCTATCTTTTTTTTGGCCATGGCGTTGTCAGTTTGTTTTCGATCTATGAGTTTGACTGTCCCTCTGGTATCTTTCGTCCTCTTCTATCTCCTTCTCCCGCCCTCTCTCCCATGCTCCCAATACCCTGTCCA
The DNA here is from genome assembly GCA_017311375.1 of Mytilus coruscus. Taxonomy (NCBI): domain Eukaryota; kingdom Metazoa; phylum Mollusca; class Bivalvia; order Mytilida; family Mytilidae; genus Mytilus; species Mytilus coruscus. The sequence goes on along the minus strand of JAASAO010001673.1, from coordinate 2,571 downwards.
GGCCCTCATTGATGTGTAAAGAGTACCAGTTTGATACGAAAATAGGTTCATAATGTAATGTCAAGCCTGCAAATTTGCGAAACATTGTGGAGCATCATTACATCATTACATGGCCCGGTAGCCGCCATATTGTATGCCCCTGTCCCTAGGTAAAGGTGGCATTAACTGTTTCCAATATCTGTCTATACACAATTGTTTTCTGTTCTCGTACTTTGGTTTGGCAATCGGTTTTTTTTTCAAATTTCATCACAATGCTTTAATATCATCAACATTACACAAGATCCCGTGTATTGTTTTGAGTTGAGCCAGCGTGGGCATCCCAGTCATCCAGATACATTTTTCTTTTATTAAAAAAGCTCGCGAATAATGCTAGTTGAAAAAGAAATTTCCCTATTTAGTTGTTCCCCTAGAGGGACATAGTAATGGTAACCGTCTGTCTGTTAGATACAGTATGGACGCAACTCTTCTGAAACAGCTCGACGGATTGCTTTGCTATTTGGTATAATATTTTGTTGTTATATGTAAATGTACATACTATGGTGCAATTGTGAAGGAGCTATGTGACTTCGAAAGTGGGGACATACATATATGTCTGATATATCGAATAAATATCAATCATGTATACTTTCAACAGCATTCTTCTTTTATTACAGGGGAGGATTGCAAGGATGACCGAGACAGGGGCTAAAGATCTGCTCCAATCAATCGGAATCCATGCCATGTTTTTGACATTTTGGACAAGGACGATACCCAGCACGGCGGGCACCATCCTCCAGCAGACAGCCCAATTCCAGACTGGTGACCATGCAGATACTAGTCAGATGCCAACAGCAGCAGAGCGTGTTTGCTGTGGGAGAAGGAGGGAAAACTGCTACCCAGGATACCAGTAAGAGATTTGTATAATTGAAGAATATTACCATAAATATAGGAATATTGGAATGAACATATATGCTGGCAAATCATGAGATATATCTTTGTACTGGCACATTTTGATGCATATTTTGTGTTGGTGTTACATTATTCAAATGTATTACACACTTTGAAGAAGTGGGGGACAGTTTAAGCTCTGTCCGTCCGTCTTGAACAAATATTTTCCTAACATTTTTCTCAGCAACTACTGATCACAGCTGTTCAATATTGGATATGCTACTGTAGCTATGGGTCCTTTAACACATCTACCTAAATCAGGCCTATCGAACATATACTTACTATTAACGACTTTCGAGGGTTTACGTAGAAAGCAGTAGCTCAAAGATATGGTTGTCCCACAGGCAATTGTTTCAGGGGAAATTATATATTGATATGTCTTAAAACAACACTGTTGTTGTAAGACATATCAATATATTTTTCCCTGAAACAAGTGCCTGTGGGTTGTCCAATGAAAAGTACAAGCTACAATTTACCATAATCAATTTCTATTTGTCTGATACCCAATATGACTGTTATTTATAATAGTTGCTGTGCTGTGGGGAATTGATCCCCCTATTATTGTAATACAGCAAGACACATTTGATGCATTTTAAAAAGTATATAACCATGATCACATATGCATGATCAATGTTCAATATATATAATAATCAGAACTACTGTTTTATTTCAGGATTTCTATCTTATTTGTCTGGACGAAGCTGTACTAGCAGTAGCAAGAACCCTTAGAGAGCAGCTTCTCGTAATGCCCCTGGACGACGATCACAACAAGGCCAATCGATTTGCTGCCTATAGGCAGTACATTGTTTGGGTGCATGGTCGTCTGGGAGCTGGTGATTGATTACGTTTTAAAGAGTGGTGATTCCAGCCATTTTAAAAAGAGGGTTCTCAACCCAGGATAAAAGGGTGGTTTTAACCATATGTCCCCATTCAAATGCATTGACCCCCCCTTTTTTTTATCTGCCTAAATTTGTAACCTTAACTAATTAATTATCATATGTTTACGTTCCGAAATTTAGGAAATATTTGTATGTTTCGAAGTTTAGTATGATGTCCATTATCACTGAACTAAAATTCATTTTTGTTTAGGGACCAGCTGAAAAACGCCTTCGGTGCAGGATTTTCTACCCATTGGTGGCCTTCGACTGTTTTCTGCCTGTACGTCTAAACACTGCTAAGGACTTATAATATGCCACTAAGGACTAGAAAGGACGTGTTACTTGTACTCTGTTTTCATACTATGGTAGAGATAGATAGATTTTTATTACATAACTTCCAATTTTTAAAGAAAAAGAATCACCATTAAATGAGTAATTGAACAATATTTGGAACGTGCCGGTTTTTCCTTGATATTGCCGAAAATCAGTGATCCGACTGACACGAGCGAACTTACATAACAACTGATTAAACAATCATAATCTCTTTTTTTTTACTTAAGTTATAATGTTCCTTATATTATCAGAATCGTATGAGTTAATTTAGAGCAAAATATATAATCTGTCAGAAAAATCTGATTCGTACAAATTAATTAGAAATAGCTAAGAAAATGAAATTTACCAAATAATGAGAAAATTTAAACATTTGTAATACCAAATACTTCATAATATACTTCTGAAACGACTTTTCGTCCTGAATATGCATGAA
>JAASAO010001876.1:0-22854 GCA_017311375.1 Mytilus coruscus | reverse complement strand
AGTCTGTCGTATACCCAATGAAAATATGAAGGGATATGGAGTAAATGTACATGAGACAATATTAATATCAATACATGGTAAAACCCAAATATGGAACGTTTTTATTGTCCTTCATTTTCAAGTCACCATGACGCATTCAACAATGATCAATATTTCTCATAACTGGTAGTAAGTTTAAGTTGACCCTTTGGATCGGTTTGAGCAGAATTCATGGTTAAATATAATAAAAAGCTACATCCCAATTTTTATGACTGTTTGTTGATACTTTTAAATTTCACCAAAACCGAATAAACATGAAAACATTATGTGTAGGATTTCTCAACCTTTACTGAGAGGAATAATTTGACATTTGTTTGCTTTAAGATTTTTATATCTTTTGTCATGTTTGTCAAACGAAGTTGGGGAAGGGATATAGATTTCATCTGTCCGTCACAAAGTTAAAGTCCATCTATCTGTGGAAGTATAAGTCATAGTTCATGAGCTTTTGTTCATAGATGCGTCTTGAATAACCAAGGGGTCCTGATAAAAATGAGGTAATCTTGACCTACATTTCACTTATGAGCGACTGATTAAAGTTTGCGTAAGAGTCCATATCTGAGATACAACTCGTGGAGAAATAATATTTTGTCAGTAGATGCCTCTGTAATAGTCAGAATCGAGGGTCCTAAAAATATGGCATCTTGACATAAAATTCATGGATGAGTAAATGAGGTGAAAGGCTGCGTTTAAGTCCATATCTGAGATAAGGAATACAAATATTTTGTCAGTAGATGCAACTTTGATAGTCACGAGTTTCAAAATCAGTAGCCCATTTCACAAAAAATCTTAAGTGTAAAAATATTTAGTTGAATTGTTAAGGAATATTTTAGACTTACGAGAAATTTTACACTTAAGATTTCTTAATAGCACGAAAACCCATGAGAAGAGGATATATATACATATGTCAACCAAAATTTTTCAGCGCTGTCAAAATGTGTGAGGACACCCTATATATCAAGCTTGCGTTCATCTAGCCTTAAAACTGTTTTAGGGAGGTCAAAAATACCAGCAATAGATCTAGAACGATAAATAGATAATCGGATATAGTAAAATATCAATGTGTAGAAAAGCCAATGATCTACATGTATACATATATATATATATATGTCAACCATAAAATACAACTGATTTACACCACAACGATTGAAAAGACCTTTATGTATATATAACTTCTCATTCTAGTCTGTTCAACTAACAGAATCGGTGTACATTTCATGAACTCTTAACAAGAATCGTCATGGACCATTCTTTATACCAATATATCTGTTAGCCATTTAGGGGTCGTTTGCATTCAAAGTTCAGTTTTAGTGGGTTTATTTTGCGAAATAGAACTCAGTTTCCCGATAGTTAACGTTTTATTTATATTTTGCTGTGTCAAAATGACCTAAATATAAAGGACAGTATATAGTCCTAAAAATGGTATATCACGTTCTACACATGACATTTTAGCAGGAAAGACTGCCATTGGAGTACATCACCACTGTGACTTTTTAATTTGATCTTATCCACTAAAGTCATTCAAGTAGAACATTTGATGTCGGGTTTGTCCATATTTTGGAATATATTAATACATGTATAGAAATACTGTTGAGTCTGTTCCCAGATGCCTGAGACAGACTTCAATATTTATTATTTATTGAAAATAAGTGGAATCATCTATTAGAAAAGTTGTTTCTTTGGTAATGAATCCCTCCCCCCCTTTTATAAGTTAAAAAGGCTTCATTTTTTTTCCTTATTTTAAAACCTCAAAATATTCCTCATTTTTTGGGGGGTGGGGGATGTTCCCAACATGTTTATTAGTTGAATTGTGAATCAGGCCATTACTCTTCTCAATTGTATTGATGCATACTTTTCATGTCTGGACAGTTTTCCTCATTTTTGAAGGCTGTATGGTTCCTTATAATTGCTTTGTCATTTGAACCTCTGTGGATAGTTGTCTCATTGGCAATCATATTATATATTGTAATTTTTATATGTATCCATCCTATAGAAAAGTTGTTCCAAATGTAATGAATCCCCTCCAGATCCCCCTTAATAAGTTAAAAAGGCTACATCTTCTTTAGAATATTTGTTTTTTTTGGGAGGGGGGAGGGTTCCCAACCTGTTTATAAGTTGTAAATCAGGCCATTACTTTTCTCAATTTAATTGTTGCATACTTAACATATCTGGACTGTTTTTTTTTCTCTCATTTTTTAAGGCTGTATGGTTGCCTATAATTACTTTGTTATTTGAACCTCTGTGGATAGTTGTCTTATTGGCAATCATACCACATATACAGATTTTTATATGGATTGTAGACCTGAAAAAGATGTTCAAAGTTGAATATGCTGCAAACTTCAAACAACCTACTACAACTTATTTACCATGAAACTGTTGATCAGAACTATATATAAGTGATTTCATCTCAGTCCTCATACATGTAACACTATCACTCAACAGAACAAATGCAAATAATTACATGAATTATGATGTCATGAAAGTTTTTTTTTAATAAATCTCAAATCTTTATATCAATATAAACTGTATCCCAATATACATGTAAACATGTTGGGCTATTTAACAGCAGAATATACAGTATGGGGTCTTCTCATTTTTATAGGCCTGTTTGCAGGACGTATTATGGTATGGCGCTGTCCGTCTGTCTGTCTGTCCGTCCGTCCGTCGTCAACATGTCAGACATTAACTTAAAATCGCTTTAATAAATATGCATAAAACCTGGTGAATTGGTTATATCTATTGACGTGAGCTCCCTTTCTTTTTTATAAATTTTAGATTTTACATTTCTGAGTTTATTGTTAAAAAAAGGGGAATTTTCCAGTTTTCAGAATATAACTCAAAAATGCTTTCAGCAGTTCTCATGAAACATTGGTGAATTGTTTATATCTAGTGATGTAAGCTGCTGCCTTTAGAATTTTATAAATTCTACATTTTACATTTCCCACTTACAGGGTTTTATATATTAAATAGGGGGATTTTCCAATTTTGGACAATGTTTTCAGCAATTCTCATTAAACTTTGGTGAATTGTTTATATCTATTGATATAAGCTCCCTTTTTGATTTTCATAAATTTCTAATATGACATTGAGAAGTAATTGAACTTTATTCTTTGTAAATGTGACGGGCTTATCATGTGCTCATGGCGCAGCTGTTTATTGAAGGTGGTATGCATATGGTCATGATGGTTGCCTATAATTTCTTATATCTATTTTATTTGAATTTACATTGTAAGGGAATAGTTGTTATTTATATAAAAAAAATCCCACGTTGATATATAACATGTACAACAATCAAACATCAACCCACGCCAAACTGGATGTAATTGAAAGACACCCAGAGGTCAATATACAGTCTCGAACAAAAGACAAAATAAGGAAAAATATAGCGAATTTTTGAGAAGAATTACATGTATTTGCAATATTTAAAATATATCGCTTAAAGTTTTTGAGTTTTAGGTTCCACCTACCATTTTAGAAAACTGGGATTTCATTGCGGCTAGTCTAATAGAGGGGTATTTCATTGGTTGTATATATGGAATCTTATTTTATCATGAAGTCAGATTTGAACTTGACTTGAGGAATGAAGGTGGAGTAAAGACCGAATGTCAGTTTAAGTCTTATATATGTATGTCAATTTTAGTCTTACATGTATATATGTATACACATATATTATTGATTCAGTGGTGTTAGATGGTAAATAGACACTGACAAGTCTTAGATAACATTTTATAGTTTTGAATGTTTCTTCATCAGTTAACTAAAATTAGGTGGAGGTATGTTCTTATTTCCGACAGAGGGGCACTAACCTATATCAATTTGTGCATGAAGCGATTGGTAGTTGCTAGATACTGAATGATTTTCCACAAATTTGTGAAAGTTTTAACCGGTGTATATACATGTACTTAAAGTACAATGATATTATTCATGTCTTTTTCTGATCCAACCATGTAGTATTGCATGTTTGTGAGATATGGTTTTGGCAGATAGGATGTTCATGAAGGACCTGTAGTACAAAGTATATCACTGGATTGAGCTCTTTGGCTAAGTGTATTATTAAAGTGCTTTGCTTTAAGCTCAGTTCATTGTTATGCAATTCATTCTTTGTGAAATAAAGATTTGACAGACAACTCATGTACAAGGAATTGTCAAAGTAGTATCCATTCTATGTACAATGTAAGTAGTAATGGGGAGAATAAAGCATTTTATTTAGGTTTGAACCAACATTTTTTGTCCATTAGCCAAATTTAAAAAAAGCACAAATTTACCCGACAATGCTACTCGCGCTACTAGCAATATAATGCTAAGTTGTTTTGTTACACTTTATTTTTATACATCTGTACTGCCTACTGACGACTCAGTCCTGAGTGTAAATGGTCATTCAGTATGTTAAAAAAAGACCAAAATTTATAAGGCCTATCTGGCCTAATTGATTTCTAAAACTATATTTCATTGTACATTGAACATGTTCAACATTTATCTGACATTCATTTGTTTATTTCTTAATTTGTGTGAATTAACATGTTAATTACTACACTTTCATACCACAACATAACTGCCTCACTGTATTGGTATCATTTATATTTGTATCCATATAACAAAAAAATTAAAGAGAATAATTTTGCAATACCTTTTCATATTGAATACTATAACTTTTAAGATATTTAGACATATTAAGTAGATGTTCATAATATCCACTTGAAATTTTATCAGATGACTTCTGTAGCAGTTATGAGTCTTTGAAGCATGCTCACAAAGGTTCTTTTGTTGATATCATTTTCGTACTGGTCAAAACTTTTTTTTGCTTTGACCATCTTTGGAGGAGATATTATCTAAGAATTAATAAAGAATAACACAGAAGTTTACTTTCTAGCTCATCTAGCCCCAAGCATAATGTCAGGCATTGTCATTACTAAAAACCATTAAATGTCTTCTAATCTGAGAAACAATTTTGACATTTAAACGAAACCTTTTACTTATGATACTGACGATCCACCACAAAGTAATATAAATAAAACCATACAAATAGTAAGCAAATACATGTTCTCAGATACCATCTCCCATATAAAAAAATCATATCATGAAAAAATGAACCTATTATGTGTTCCTCTCCTAGCTACAAAATGTATCCAAAATCAAAGATGTGGAACATATTCTATCATAATCATTCGGTAATTAATTCAATAAGTGTCTCTTCCATGCCCGTCTTGAACATGAAAAACTAAATATTAATTAATCAACACTCCTAATGCTCAGGTTGGTTGTCATTGTGCAACACAGTTAATTATATAGAACCCTATGGGAAAAACATAGAACTCCTTTTGTCATATAAAACACTGTCAAACATCCAACCCTACTATCCACACTGATCTGTGTCCACACTTGTTCTGTTATTAACATATGAATTGTTTTGCTTACATTTAAAAAAAAAAAATTACATTTTCCCCCATTTTTTTTTTGTATCAAATTTGTGACTTTTTCACTATATTAATCAAATTTGTTCCTTTTTCCTTACAAATTTGTGACTTTTTTCTGTGACCTTTTTAACGTCTACCTATGTCGATTATACGGACAGACGGCGACTACGTTTGCGCGAATTTGAATTTTGACAGGTATTACGTTTGCGGGAACAAATGGTATTACGTTCGCGCGAATTAACTATCAAAATAGTTTATTACTTGGATTTTTATTTGTGTCTTTATCCAGAACTTCATGAAATTTCCTTGAAATTTATGAACGTGATAAACAATTTATATAATCCATATGATTTTCTGGGGTGTGTGGCAGGAGAAGGATCTTTAAAATGAATAACATAGCCTAGTAAGAACTGAACACAAATAATTTTTCCAAAGAATTGATGAATAACGAATATTATGCAACACAAAATGCAGGAAATAATTGTGTAAAAATTGAAAATCAATTTTCGCTCGAAAAAAAAAATAAACATGCATAGCAACAGATAAAAATGAATACTAGTAAATAATCCAATGCCAAAAAATCCTTCTGCCCCACGCCTCCCGAATGGGCGTATGACATTTACGCCGATTTAAAAAAAAATTGATCTTTCATTTGCGCCGATTTGATTCTTTCATTAGCACCTATTTTATTTTTTTATCACTAGCACCGATTCTATATTTTCTCCTATTTGCATTTGCATTTTAACACGGGTTAGTAAATACATGTACATGTACTATACCTAGAAGGTATATTGGTAAAATCTGGATATAAACGGTACGTGTTCACTTATGTTTAAGTTAATTTTGTTCATATTATTCGGGAACTTCGCTGTGACACGATGGACATATTGCATACCGAAAGGAACCGAGGAGTCAATTCTTTAATCATCGATGGCCATACATATCGGCAAGTCAGTGTCCTGAAACATAATAACATAGCTCATCGATGTACCATCAAGTCGTGTAAAGCCAGAGTCACCACGGATTCTGATGATCTGACTATTGTCAAAACAGAACGAGCATAACCATGTGGCAGATGACCGAAAGACAGAGGCAACAGAACTCCGGGTACGAGCAAGGAAAAAGTCTGAATATGTATCTAGTAGGCCATCAAAGACGGTTAGAACTGAGTTACATGTAAGCATTTCTGTATTTTGAGCCTATGCGACATTTGCTTCTAATGTATTATGTTTTTATATTTGGTAAAAAGCTCTTGAGAGCTAATATGTTTAACTGTTTTATTACATGCCAAATTGAAAAAAATAAAGTGTTACTAAATAAAAATACTTACTTACTTACTTACTTGCTTTGCTACATTGACGTTCTTTCAATACAAGTCATTAAATATGCATGCAGCTAAATATCGTTAAATTGTCCAACAGTGAATAGCTTGGTCATAGAACTTTAAACTTGTTAAAATTGTTATTGACTTTTGATTTATTTTAATATTTTTTTTTTTTGGTTTTCGTCTTTTAAAGGGAATGAAGGAAAGCCATCTCGAGCCTAAGGATTTGAAGAATACATCTCTAGATGTTTACAGAGAGTGTCGTAAGGATACACTAGTTTTACCATAAAGAAGAGATGACGTGCATATCGCTACTGGTTTGATGATAATTGAGACAAATAAGTCGGAAAAGTTCTTGCTTGCAAATGATCGCGAGAAAGGTATACTTATTTGTTCGACACACCTTAATCTTGAATGTCTTTGCAAGGATATGTCTGCAATATTTATAGATGGATCATTTAAGTCAGCGAAAGATGAACAGTGTTATGAAGTGATGTGGAAAATAATTTGTGATCTCTGCCGTCAAAAACAACTGTCTTTTGTGCCCGAGGTTATATGTATTGACTTTGAAATAGCAATGCATAACGCAATTATGGGTGCTTTTCCACAATGTAGAATAGATTGTCGTTTTTATCTGTCTCAGAATTGGTGGAGGAAAATCCAGTCTGTTGGGCTAAGCACATAGTATAAAGACAAATCAAGTGACACTGGTAAATGGCTGTCGGAATTTTTCGGGTTACCGTTCTTTACAAGAGATATCGTCGACACTAGATGAATTTCCAAGTCTTGTTTGGTCTTGTTTCTTCGTCATTTGATGGACTTCTAACCGGTTGTTCAAAAGTGTCATTAAGCTAACGCAGTCGTTAAAGTGTCGTTAGAGAGTTGTTAAATTTAACAAATTTGTTAACTGTTGTTCAAAAAATTTAACGACAAAAGTATTGTTAAAGAGTCGTTAACTTTAACAACTTCTTGGAGGTCGATTAAATATCTAAGTTATTGTTAAATATGGCCGCCTTCATGCAAGTACCTGTTCCACCTCACAGAAAAGAAAGGCATTTTCGCCTCAAAGATGACCTTTCTTTGAATTTGTCAAATGAGGAATTAAGAGAAAGGTACAGATTTGGTAGAGAAGGAATTATGTTCATTTCCAACCTAGTTAGCAATGATGTATCAAGGAAAACAAAGAAAAACCATGCCCTCATTGTGCCACAGCAAGTCATGGTAACCCTGAGATTTTTAGCCACAGGCAGTTTCTTGCAAGTAGTTGTAGACACAATAGGTAAGGTTTCATTATATATTTATCATATGTCATTTAAAATTAAGTAAACATTGGCAATGTGGTGTTAATGACTGCTATAATTATCTTTGGCTGATGTTTGAATGATACTTTCAATTTGTTGATTTTCTAAATAATATATAATCAAACGGTAAATACAACAAGAGGAGACTTTTACCGTCTAAGTGGTTTCCCAAATGTGCTAGGGGCAATAGATGGGACACAGTCCGTATCCAGGCTCCATCAGAAGATGAACCATCATTCGTGAATAGGAAAGGGGTACATTCTGTCAATGTGCAGGCTGTTTGTGATGCCAGAGGTAAAACATTTCTTTCTTATCTGATATGACATTGACCTTCATAACATAATAAACTGGTTTCAACTTGTTTGTATGACTGGGACCCCTATAGTCTGTTTCTCACATAGTAATTACTTTCACTTTCACTCCAGTGTAAACTTTCATCTAGGACATAAAAGTAGGATTTTATATGGTTTACCTACTAAAGGTAAATTAAAATATTGGTAAGTCAAATATTAAAAGAAGTTATTTGTCATTTTTTCTTCAATGAGAAAAAGATTCTGTTCAGGGGCCCAGCCATTTTCAAAAAAGGGGATCCCAACCTAGGATAAAGGGGAGTTCCAACCATATGTCCCCATTCAAATGCACTGATAGTCCTAAAAAGGGGGGTTTCCTGGACCCCCCCCCCCCGATCCGCCACTGCTGTTTCAGATACATTTCTTAAATCTCCCCTTTTAATCCAAAAGAAAGAAAGATTAACCTACATGACCTAGGTTACCCTACAGTACAATTTATAATTTTAATATTGCTCTGATGTGGATCAACTATAAAAAATAAGATGCATAAGCACAATTGATTTAATTAATATTAAAATCATGTTTTCCTAGTTTGAAACAATATAATTGAGTCATAATTTGTGAGTCTATACATGCATTGTACATCAGTTATCATGGTTATTCATTGTGTTTTCTGAAATTTAAAGCAAATATACACTTGTAGTTGGAAATGTTTGTTTGGACACCCCCTTTTAAGATTACCATTACAAGACTTTTAGAAAATGGATTCAAATAAACTTTATTTTTTAGTCCACTGTTGCATGATCCCAAATAATCCTCTCTTTGAAACTCTTGCTACACCTCTTAATTAGAAAAATATAATAATTAATAAAAGATAATTTGTTACATATAAATCTGTTTATGCTATTACAACATTTCTTTTTTCTTTGCATTATATATAATCTTCTATATTTTGCAGGTAAATTCACAAACATAAATGCAAACTGGCCAGGTAGCAGTCATGATTCCCACATATTCAGGACTTCACAAGTATGTTATTTATTGCCATGTTGGTCATCTTTTATTAGTCATATTCCCTTTCAAGCACTATATGTTAACAGTAAGAAGACTTCTTATTTTCTCAACACAAATTCAAAATCTCTTATCTTGGATTGGTTACCACTGCGGGAAGTCAAAATCTTCTTCTTGGACATAAACCCCCTATTTTTATTGCCTGTCATCATTGATATTTTTTTCCCTTTTTGTCATTACACATAAAGGTGTAAAAATGCCAATCTGAGGACTTTTGAATTTCATTTCAAAATAATGAATTTATCATTTGACGTTTATATATAATTAATCATTTTAGGAGGCGCCTGATGGGGGGTCTCATCACGATTCACGAGTTGATTTGTTTGTCAATCACGATTCACAGAAAATAAATTTCCATGATCACGGATCACGAAAATATAAAAAGAGTATAAATCTGTAGAAAAATGGATCACAATAGCGAAAATGCGCCGATCACGAAGAACGAAAATAACCCATCAGGTTCCTCATTTTAGCATAATAAAATTTGGATTAATAAAAGAAAGACTAATACATTATATATTAAATTGCAATTGTATTTCCATATCTTTAGTAAAGGATTTATATGTAAAAAATCTATTATTCCATATATAAAGAAGCAACCATTTAGTTTTAAGTGGGGCTATGTTAAAAAAATATTGAGATACAATAACTGAAAAGGAATATAGAAATATCCTTAGTAAAGGATATACATGGTAAAAATCAATTATTCTATATATAAAGAAGCAACCAATTAGTTTTAAGAGGTGGCTATGTTAAAAAAACTGATATACAATAACTGAAAAAGGAATAAAGAAAAATAGTCTTGCTCAATATTATTTAAGGTAAATAGTGTAACTCCTCCATGAAGCTGAATATATGCATTTAAATTATATAAATGGTAGTTTTAACCAAATATATGATGTAAAAAAAAAATATAAACCTTTATGTATATGTGTGTAACTACATGGAACAAAATGGTGGATGGGCAAATGGTGTACTGCTTGGGGATAGTGGTTATCCTTGTTGTCCATTTTTGATGACCCCATACCAGAATCCTGTACAAGATCATCAGAAAAAGTACAATAGATGCCACTGTTCAACAAGAAGTGTGATTGAGAGAACATTTGGGAGGCTGAAGAGACGGTTCCATATATTACACTCAGAGGTAAAGCATAAAAAAAATCAATTCTTTAAACAAATGATCAGTAATAAAACAAAACAAAACGCAGCTGATAAAAAATAATGTGGATATACATGTACTTTTATCAGGTGCACATTTCAACACCAAAATTCACCACTACAAAATAATTTTCATGACCCCAAAAAAAAATCATTTGTGGAGGCAAAATAAGGGGGAGGGCTATTAATGGGATATATTTGGGACAATGAATGTTGGTGTATTCATTAGAAGCAAACTATTTTTTTATATGACTACATAAACTTTGCATTCACATTTTTGACCTCAAGGTTCAATACCACAAAAGGAAGGTAGGGATAGGTAATGGGGGTTTTGGTCCCAACTGTTTAGGAATAAGGGGCCGAAAGCAAGCATTTTTCTAGTTTTCCAGACAATAACTTGTTTATTATGTTATGGATCTCTCTGAAATTGTACCACAAGGTTCCATATCACAAAGGGAAGTTTGATTAAATGAAAAAGTTGTGTAATTTAGTATAGTCAGAAAACTGAATAATCCAGCAATTTATTTATAAAAAACTTGCCCCCATCAGCAGGTGAATGGTCAGTTCTACTAACACATCACTTTGACAACATAAATTTGAAACTTGCAACTAATATATCAAAGTACAACACCATTATGTAGTATTATGTTATATTACAGTCTAAAGTGGTTTTTTGTCGAGCCTGCAACTTTTGTTGCAGAAAGCTCGACTTAGGGATAGTGATCCAGCGGCGGCGGCTAAGGCGGCGTTAGCTAACTTCTTAAAAGCTATATTTTAGAAGGTAGAAGACGTGGATGCTTCATACTTTGTATATAGATGCCTCATGTTACGAAGTTTCCGTCAGTCACATGTCCAATGTCCTTGACCTCATTTTCATGGTTCAGTGACTACTTGAAAAAAAAGTTAAGATTTTTTGTAATGTTACATTCTCTCTTATTAGAAGTAATAGGATAACTATATTTGGTGTGTGCGTACCTTGCAAGGTCCTCATGCCCGTCAGACAGTTTTCACTTGACCTCAACCTCATTCCATGGATCAGTGAACAAGGTTACGTTTTGGTGGTCAAGTCCATATCTCATATACAATAAGCAATAGGTCTAGTATATTCGGTGTCTGGAAGGACTGTAAGGTGTACATGTCCAACTGGTAGGTGTCATCTGACCTTGACCTCATTTTCATGGTTCAGTGGTAATAGTTAAGTTTTTGTGTTTTGGTCTGTTTTTCTTATACTGTATGCAATATGTCTACTATATTTGGTGTATGGAATAATTGTAAGGTGTACATGTCTAGCTGGCAGGTGTCATCTGACCTTGACCTCATTTTCATGGTTCAGTGGTCAAAGTTAAGTTTTTGAGTTTTGGTCTTTTTTTCTAATACTATATGCAATAGGTCAACTATATTTGGTGTATGGAAATATTTTATGATCTATATGTCAGTGGTGCAGGTTTTATTTGACCTTGACCTCATTTTCACGGTTCATTGCTCAGTGTTAATTTTTTGTGTTTTGGTCTGTTTATCTTTAACTATAAGCATTAGGTCAACTGTATTTGTTGTATGGAAGAACTGTTAGCTGTACATGTCTGTCTGGCATGGTTCATCCGACCTAGACCTCATTTGCATGGTTCATTGGTCAATGTTTAGTTTTCTTGGTTAATGTTAAGATTATGTGACAGTTGTAATAAAGCTTTATATTTAGGACTATCAACATAATATCAATGATTTGTAAAGAAGGCGAGACATTTCAGTGTGTGCACTCTTGTTTTTATAGCTTACTATTTGGTGTGAGCCAAGGCTCCCATGTTGAATGTCATACTGTAAACTATTATATTTGATTACTTTAACAACAGAGAATGGTCTCATTGCCATTCATACCACAGCTTCTTATTTTTATACATTGTATATACATATATTCAATGTCAACTTTTGAAACTTTATAGAATACTACTTTAGCAAAATGCTGATATGAAGACAATTATTAAGTGTAACATATCAAGTTATGATTTTTTTTAAATTTCAGATAAGAATGACACCTGGCAAGGCATGCAAAATAATAATTGCTTGTGCTATTCTCCACAATATATGCATTTTGTTGAATGAACCTGACATTGAAGATGACGGAGTAATTGTAGGCAATGATGGTGATCTTGGGGAACATTTCAATGGTCATCAAGATGGAAGAGCTGTTAGAGATAATATTTCCACAACATTTTTTAATCATTGAAAATCAAAAATAAATCATGGAAAAATATTTTAATACTTTTTTCATCAATAACAATGAAACAAGAGAATAAGAATCATCAACACAGAAAAATAAATAAATAAATATTGATTTTGACTAAGCTTCTGTATTAAAAAGTGCATCTAAAATCATGGTTTCCCTGTCAATAGTTTTCTTCTGGACCATCATATCATAAAATTGCATTTGTCTTTGGAAAAGTTCCATCTGCATTTGGTTTCTTTTCAGGTCACTTTCTAAAACTTAACACTGCAACTCATACACGTCATCTACAGTTCTCTTAGCTTTCTTCTTCTGCTTACTTTCACTGAAATATAGAATTTTTACTATTTAGTATTTCTATTAATTTTCCTTTAATATTAGTAGATGTGTTAATATTATATCATTGCCAATGAGACAATTATCCAAATTGCCCAAGGAGTTAGATTTGATTAAATTCATATCACTGTACACAGCCTTTAACAATGATGAAACCCCATACTGTTTAGTCTCTTATAAAAGAACTGACATGACATGACAAAATGTGAAACATTAAATAAAAAAACAACATGATTAATGACAAATAAGCTAAAAACAAATATTTAACAGACAGCAACCCAAGTCATTTACTGTTTTACAGACTCCTTAATTGGGACAGGCATTAACGAAATGTGGCAATAGTAAACGTGCTTGTGAGAACTCAATTGTTCTTTCCTAATCAGGGTCAATGGTGTAATATATTACAAAATAACATATCTGAAAACAAACTTAAAATCCATACGAAAAAGTTATTCTCATCAGACTCGCTAAACAACTAGTGTAAATACATCATAGACAGTGCTGTATTTTTACATATGAAACATATACCTGGGTTTTGGTGGTTGCTGAGTGCAAGTCTGTATTTGTGCAGGTACTGGTAGGCTGGCAGGAACAGTAGCACTAGGATGTGTTAACTCTTCATTTCTCTGGTGAACCTGCTCAAGTCTCCTTATCCAGATATCTTCCACAGAAGATGGTAAATCTAAAAGTTGAGAATTGGTTTACATAAAGATTTTGCTCAGTTCAGTGCATGATATGTGTTTAGTATATGTATTTGAAAATTAATTCATATTTGCATTTGAATGTGTTGGTTATGATACACAGATGCAGATATAGAGTGGTCTAGGGTCCCCCTTATGGAGCCTCATGTTTGGTTTATGCAAAGACTTTTTACAGGCCCATTTCTAACACTTCCTTCATGAAGCCCCTTTTTCAAAATCCTGAATAGGCCTCTTAATACTATTGTACAAGATTCAAAATGAATGGGACAACCAAATAAATTGAACAACATAGATTGGGGAAGGGTATTGTAAAAATGAATAACTGAATATAAGTTATAATTTCATCAATAAGTGTGACAAATAGAACAATAATAGAAAATATATGAAAATCATAAATTTGATTTAACTTATATGAAATGCAGAATTGAAAAAAAATTACTAAACCAATTTAATTATCTAAGTAATAAATACCATTAACAGTCTGGCATGTGGGAGTAGCATTCAGTGCTGGAACTGGTGAGACAGGTACTGCAGTATATATCTGGTCAGATGTTATGCTGTCTGAAATGTAAAAAGACTTAATAATTTTGTTTTGTTTGATTTAAAGAACTGAATTGATAGTTTATACTCTTCATAATAGAACCAATTCTAATGGAATATTGCACATGAATGATGGTATACAATTGTCTCTTTCTTCCCAAGTTTTCATATCAATATATAAATACATGTATATGACAGTAGAGTAGACAGATCTGGAGTACATGTAAAATAACATAGTGACTGACATGTCATGAAACATCTTATGATGTAATGAAGTTTAGAATAGTGCATATATCATAAGTATTTTTGAGTGCATGAAATAATTTATAAAGCAGTTATTATACAAATGTATTGGCTTACATAAAAAGAATTAATTT
This sequence comes from Mytilus coruscus, assembly GCA_017311375.1. NCBI lineage: Eukaryota > Metazoa > Mollusca > Bivalvia > Mytilida > Mytilidae > Mytilus > Mytilus coruscus. The sequence continues at coordinate 8,088 of JAASAO010001876.1, read as the reverse complement.
CTATGGACATATTATCCCTTATTGATTAATTTACTGACAAAGTCATACCATATGAAATATATTTATTCCTGTTACTCTCCATTTACTGACCAATGCATGGTCACCGTAAATTATGTTATAACTGCATTTAAACATTTTATTAACAACCCTTGTTTTCTATAAACCTTCATTAAGAACTGATCAGACATAAATTGACATGTTTGCCCTGCAATTTTAAAAACCATGCATATGAAACTGTTGTTTACATGTATATCTTTAATGCTAATAAATTACTATTTTAAAGGTTCCAGATATATTAAATCAGATGACAAATTGATTTCACTTCTTTGAAAAAACTTGAATTTCATGCATAATAATAAAGTCTCATAGGCACTAAAACCAAATCTACTTATATCTATAAAATAAAATTTCTTTAGTAATTTATAGTCATGTGTATGAATTATGTACTTTATATAGATACACACCTTCTGAGTGTCTGCTATTACATGTTTCTTGCTGAGAAACCCCTGAAAAAAAAAAATCAAATGATAACTTCTAAAATAATTAGGCACAAAGAAAGATAACTCAATTATGTTTTAAAACTGCATGCTATTTTGAAAAGGACTAAACATGTCACAATATCCGTGGCAAATTATTAATTGCAAGTGCCTTGAAGATGGTATTAACAAATTAATATTATTTTTATAATTATTATATGTTCAAGTAAATCAATGTTGTATGGAATATTTACCACACTTAATTTTTCTTTTTTTTCAATGTGGCAAATGTTGATATAAGGGGCATTGCAAAATTGACCGCCATACTAAGCCATGGCTAGCAGACTTCAGCATGTATTAAATACTATTTTATCCATCTTTAACCATAATTTGATTTGTTGATGGTGGTTCTTTCAACAATATCATATAAAGGAATTCTATTAATAGAAGGTAACATGAATGTCATAGTGATCGCAGAACACATGAATCTATTTTTAGACCATTGGCGACGTCTGCAGGGAATTTCTTTAAAAGGGATATCCTACTGTCATAGCAGACGACTGCTTTGTTTTTGGGGTTTTCTTCGTAATTTTACTAATGAAAACAATTAAAACCTGACAAATTTAGCCAATTTTAGGGAAACAAAGGAATGAAAATAATATAACATTACTATTTCTAAAATACCAACCTACAGAAGTCTCCATTCCATCGTCTATTCCCTTGAAGGAGGAAGTATCCTTCATAGCATTTATGATGTTCTCTTCTGCCATACTGATTGGTTTTGGTGCTGGTCCTCCCCCTGTTTTGTTTCTCTCCCTTTTCTCATAGACAAACTTCTCCTTCGCATCTCTGGTCAGGTTTCTAAATTTAGTCTTGACAGTGGAAACATTTCTTAAGCTCACCCCCAGAGCATTCACCTCCTCTGTAATCTGAGCGCACATCTTATTTTTGGCATCTGGTGTTATGTCCCGGCCAAATTTCCCTTTCAGCAACCCTTACTCCTCCACTACTCTTCTACTTATTAAATTAACTTCCATGCTGGTAAAGTTGGTCCCTCTAATTCTAGGTAGTTTCTTAGGGGTTTGTTGTTCAGCCATTTTTAAACAGGATGTCGAGGAATTTTGGGTAAAAATTTTGGAATTATGGGAAAATGTTAAAAAAAAACAGTTGTTAAATTTTTTAACAAGTAGTTAGTTAACTCAGTCGTTAAATATTTTTGAACAACATAGTTTAACACAGTAACTAGCTAACAACAATGTTAAAATTTAACGAGTCGTTAGGCTTAACTAGTCGTTAGCTTAAGGACACTTTTGAACAACCGTTGCCATATTTGTTTTTGTTTATCTGACGTTAAGTGACGTCATACTTTAAAGGGAGTTAACTCCTGATCATTGAGGTACGACAAAGGTTATTCACCGGGGAATAATAGGGTTGTTCGATGGAGGCTTCAATTTGATGGGTTTATTCATCGCTCCTGCTAATTTTTGGAAAAACATCGAAATTAAACTATAACACGTGATTCCGTATTAGCCAATCAATTAATTACTATATAATGTAAGGTATAATAATTCTACATGTTCTATTCGCACCACCCTAACATATGTCTTTATGGATGTCATAAAAAATATCCAGGCCGTTACTTATGTCAAAATGAGAACTCTTGAAATATACATGTTATAATTGACTATTCATAACATATGTACAACTGGCTAACGGAAGAGGTTTATAATGATAAATGAAAAATAACATACACCTGTAATTTACTTGTACACAATCGGCGCAAATGAAAGACAAAATCGGCGCAAGTGAAAGAAAAAATCGGCGCAAATGCAACACGCCGCCCCCGAATATCAAATGGTTGTCCCCTAATCATTAAAAAGCGCTACACAGATTTAAAGGTAAAATAAAATAAAATACAATGTGAATTTCCGAGAAAGGAACATTATAAGTTTTATAAACCATATTCAAAAATAAAACGGTATGTTTTGTGCTTTCGTTATGAACAGTCGTCCTCATTCATGTTATAGACGCACTGGTGACAAAATTTTCAACTAAGTAGTTGGCAAATTGTTTGCGTTTTTCATTTTCAATAACATCTATTATATAATCTGCGCAACTGCCATCAACTTTCTCTTCTCAGCCTGGCTGCAAGAACTTACAATCACGCTAAACACTTCCTATTTCAATTGACGAATTTTTAGTTACTTTTTTAATTCTAATTATACGCGCAATCGAGGTAACTTTTCAACAGGTAAATGTCGCACAAACGTAATGCGTTGTGTCGCGCAAACGTGGAAAATTGCTCGCACAAACGTGGAAAATTGATCGCGCAAACGTAACGCGCCGTGACAGACAGTGATTAGGACAGATAGAAAGTCATAAAGCTGAAACGTAAAAAAATCAAAAACAAAAAGTCATAATTAATCAGTTAATTAATTTTTTTATTATAAGACAAAAAGCTACAAGTCAATGGTAAAAGTCACTTCACAATCTCGTTTTCTTTACTATCATGTCACAGAAAAATATGAAGAATGGGCTTTTAGAAATGCTATCAAAACAATGAAAAACTGCTGTAACAGACTTATGACAACGTTTAGAATTATATACTGATTTTTAGATAATATTTTGCATTAAAATGCTATAACAGAGTTAGCAGATATTTTATTTGAGTAAAAAAAATAAATTGGCAAAATAAAATACTGTCACAAAATGTTGGAAAAAAAATACCAACTTATAAATTGTTTAAAGAATTTTTTGAAACAGAGATGTATTTGAGTAAGAACATTTCAAGTCGATACAGAAATGCGTTTGCTAACTTTTTGTGTTGTGTCGCTCCTTGGCGAATATAAACAGGTCATTATGAAACAAAACTGTAAGTGAAAGATTTATTTGCTTTATATGTAAGGACCAGATTGAAGATGAGAAACGTGTTTTATATTATAAGATTGCCCTTTATGTGCAGATTGACGTGAACTTTATTGTATGAAACTAAAAGAAGTAATGCTGATATTTTGTTATAGCAACTAGTTGTTATAGTAAAATTATGAATTGCCAAAGACAAAATCTTAATATAACAAAAGTACTGAGTGTTATGATATGGTTGCCAATATCTGTTTTGATATTTTAAGTAGAAGAAATAGATTTGTATATGCTTGATTGATAGTTATGTTTTTACAGAACTGATATGCTTTATAGCATGATAAATAGATAGTTTTGAATAAATCAAATTTCTACAGTCTCTCATAATTCTTTATAGAATAGCATTTGTATTTAAATTTATCAAATTTCTGTTTTAAAGAATGCATATATTATGATGATTGTGTATGATATGTATTACACGTGGTGAGACTTTAATAATCTTTGAAATCTGAATCTTTGCAAAATATACAAGTTCCAAATGATAATATTTGAAATATATTTTAAGTTGCAAACATAAACATTCAAAACAATAAGGTTTACATTTTTTAAATTGATTCCCAGTAAAGCAACGTAACTATAAATACTAGGACATGTTAATAACCATCTGATGTTGATAAAGAAGCACACAAAATCAAAAGCTACTTTCTATAAATAGTATCTTACTATTTCGGGATAATGATTTTACAATAACTCTTAAACATAAGAAGCACTTTCCTGAAAAGTTTCGGTGACGGGTTTTTCAAATGTTATACAACTACGTGTTTGTTCTTCTGCCAAACAATATGAGACGTGGACAATTAAAAAGTTAGAAACACTTTTTATTTAGGAATGACTAAGGAAGAGTTTAGCGCCACACACTTTTTATATTTTTCCTAGTGTTTGTTAGATAAAGGTTGTATTATCTCGCAAAGATTAACATTATAACGCAAATGTTTGCGTCATCTCGCAAAGGCTTGTGTTAAATCGTAAAGGTTTGCGTGATCTTGTACAGCTTTGTGCTATATCGCAAAAGTTTGCGTTATAACGTTAATCTTTGCGTTATCTCGCAAAGGTTTGTGTAAACGCAAACATAAGAAGAAATATTAGAAAGAAAAGTTTGTGTGGCGCTTATACGCTTCCGTAATGTCAACATTTTTTGTGAATACCTTTTTTTATTTCAGTTAGTGTAAATTTTTGACCTCAAATCTAAAAATAGTTTAAACTTTGTCATATTCTATGTAAGATGTTGTATGATTTCAAATGCAACAACTTTCTTCTAAAAACCAAATGACTTAAATGTTAGCAATTGTACGGCCTTCTACAATGATTAAAATTCAGATGGTTTTTTAACTCTTCCGAAGCGGACCTATACGGAACCTACATTCGAAAGACAGCCATTTCAATTTTTAAAAGCAAAACCGCTATTAGAAGTATTTTGCGATTTAAAGTTAACTAGTGCAACTGTGTAGCTTCACCACCGAAATAGGTACCCCCGATTGTTAAGTCAGGTAAGGTCAAATTCTTCTTATTTTCATTATATTCTGCCCTTTACTGACATTTAGAGTTTTGTTATACTGATTCCCGATAATGTAGCTACTATTTAAGGGTGATTATGATCCTTTGTTGGTTTTCTCTCTGCTCAAATCGTTAGAATCGGACAGGGTGGTACCTGTTCAAAGAAGCATGTGACGAGTTCAACCTATACTTAAAACACATTTATCCTTCAACTATTCATTTGACGTTTTTGTAGAACAAAGTTATATCATATTTAAGCTTGAACAACACTGTATTTCGAAATAAACTATAGCGGATAAATTGAACGTCGAATGTTTTTCTTACTGTACGGGGAGTAGATATTGTTTGCTTTTCACCGCTTTGGGGGTACTTTTATCTGGCGGTGATGATTCACAGTGAGTACAGATATCCTTTTTTGAAGATATTATCGAAAACAAAGCAAACAACACCAACAAAATGTTAATTTTTCGCTCAAGCGTCGTTTAAGATCAAGCTAATATTTCAAGTTTAATTTCTGAAGTACCCTATATTTCCATGAAAACAGAAAATATTTTTATTGAAAGTGAAATATAAAGCGTCAGAAGAGCTTCCTTTTATAAAGCATCAACATGTTAAAGGCATTTGAAGTATACAAATACCATAAGGAGTACTCGAATTTGCATTCCAAACTAAACAGTATATTTAATGCACAGCAAGTCGAATAGTCATCTATCTCTTTGTTTTTTTTTTTTTTTTTTTTTTTTTTTTTTACAATTTTTTACTTGAATTGTTCCTTCTAATTCATCTCATCTGATGGAGCTTCTTCGTTATATTTGTCACGCACGAACAAACCTCCTCTTATTAATCCTGGATATTGGATGCATATTTAATTTCTAGCAATTTTTTACTTCATTCGGTGATTTTAACGAATTTCGTTCTTCATTTTGATTGAAACGTTCTAATGTAACATAAAAAGGTCATAAACAGGTACTCCAGAATATTCCGGAGTTGACGGCAAGTTAAACAATGGACATAATAAGTGACTACGGAATATTCCGGAGTGGTCAGAGTCCGGATCCAAGGTGACTCCGGAATATTCCGGAGTGAGGAGTGAGGGAACCGGAATTCAGGCCGACTCCGGAATAATCCGGAGTGAGGGAACGGGGATTCAGTGTGAGGGAATCGGGATTCAGCGGGAGGGAGGACCCCCTATTTGTTTGACAACTAATGCTTTTGTATGATGACATTAGGTTGGAACCCCCCTTTTCATATGACTTGCATGTGTTGGAACCCCCTTTTTTAAATGGATGGATCCGCGCCTGATTAGTAGATGATAGGCTATAACCTACAAAAATAGAATGGGATTGTTTTTAATAATTTGATAAATTTAAATACAAATGCTATTTTCATAAGCCCTTCTAATGAAAAATAAACATGATGGGCTTATGAAAACACAGATTTTGGAATAAATGCTGCAACAAAATCTGTTAAGTTTTATTCATTAACTTTCTAAAAGCCAAGCTTGGAATGTATGATCTTACATTTGTAACCATGGTTCGTATCTGTTATAGTATCTGAATAACTGTAAATGTAAAAACGTTTGGACTATGTTTAATTCCTGCGCTGGCTTTATCAGTTTAAAAAAAATTAGAAAGGTTTTATATATAAACTAACTAGAAAAACCTTGTTGAACACATGATGTGTTAAACGCAACAATCAGTAAAAAAATATCCTCCCATATTCTATAAAGATTTTTTTAACGATTGTTGCGTTGAACATGTGTTCAAGAAGATTTTTTTAGTTAGTTTATACACGAAGGCCTTTCTAATCTTTTTACACTGATAAAGCCAGCGCAGGAATTAAACATATTCTAAACGTTTTTACATTTTTTTCAAACAAAAATAAAGATATAATAGACTTTGATTGATTTTTGGTACATTGAATTACGAAATAAAAGATGAATTTTTCTCTGTTTTGAAGGGTTCTTATATCAACTCAATTTTCAAACAATTACAGACTTTGCATAGAGATTTTTTCAACCCGAAATATGCTAACAGATGTACTGAAATTCATTTGCATAAGGTCGAGTTCTATCCGACGCAGCTCATTTGTTGACGAAGCGATGGTACGCTCTGTCCTAGATTCGCCTACTACAGTGCTAAGAATATAGAGCTGATTGGCTAAGACGAATGATTAACTTTAGATATTTCTGATTTGAAAACAAATCGCATCAGATTACCAATCAATAAAATTGTACTATATTGTATTTGTATGTTTCTATATTATATAAGAGATCATATTAACTTTAATGCATATAAATAATATAATATATAGTACGAGTTGGTAGAAATATGAGTTGGTTGAGTACGAGTTGGCTAAGGTACGAATTGACATGGATCCACAGCGATCTCGTGCGGAAAATTGTCGAACTATTTCATTCTTGAATTGTAAAACTTGTTGATTTGTAACTTGTAGTTTTTCTTGAGAAACGAAACTTCTCATAAGCTGGCAGCGGTGACAATAACACTGACACGTTCTCTCAAAACGTGACTAAAACAAAGCAATTACATTTCACAAATTAAGAAATGTAGAGTTTCATGTAACGAACGAAGAAATACGTTAACAAATTAAGAAATTGCATTTACACATTAAGAAGTCACATTTCATAAATCAAGAAATGTAGAAATGCATGTAACCATGGTAACTGATGAAAAATTACACTTTATAAATTAAAAAATTACATTTTTCAAATTAAGAAATTGCATGTTACAAATTAAGCAATGGCATTTTACAAATTAAGAAATGTTTAGTTGTGGCGGATATTCTCTTCCTTATTGTGGTTCATTGAAACGATTGGTCATTTTTTTAAGGCCATGTTTACCTTCTATTTGGGAAATTACTATGCAAATATATTCTGACGTCAGGAAAATGAAGTGTTCCTGACCTGTTGAAACGTTTGTACAACTTTGTAACAGGTTAGTTACTATATACCTGTATTTACCTCTTTGTAACTTTTCACACATTTTTTGTAAGTGGAATACTGCAAAGTTTCTGTTTCTGTCCGAAGGACAATGACAATACATATACACGGACTAACAGGTATTATTGTGTCTTGTGATTTAGGCGAAGTGTCTGTTTCAGTTCGAACTACAATGACAATACATAAACCAAGACGTACAGATAGTATTGTGTCATGTGATTTAGGCGAAGTTTCTGTTTC
>JAASAO010003517.1:0-24134 GCA_017311375.1 Mytilus coruscus | reverse complement strand
ATTCTACCATGTAATTCCTTTTATTTAAATGTAAATTAAAAGAAACTGAACTATGTACATTTTGTTCAGAAATTAGAGAAAATATTTTCACATTTTTGGGAATGTAATGTAACACAAAACTTCTGGTTTTCCATTATAGATTGGATTAGAAATTATGACATCTTCTTGCCTTTAAGTGCAAAAGAGGTCATTTTAGGTGTGTCTGAGGATTTTGTCAACAGTAAAACAGTTAATAATATCTTGTTGTAAACAACAAATTTACATATAATTTAGTAGGTAGGATTAAAATATGTTGTTGGTATGATACTGCTGCTCAAGAAAACATGATTTTAAGAACATAAAATTGAAAAAGTGCATGCTTCCTTTCAAACTAACATGTCCGCCTAGAGTGAATCTATTGTTATTAGGATCAGCTGCACATATTATCTCTAGTTAACATTTATTTTATTACTTTTAGGTATATCAGAAGTGTGGCAATGGACTCAAGTTGGTACAAATGACACATTAGGCACCATTGGTAACATCAACATAACGTTAGAAAGTTTATTTTTTTTGCGGGGCTTTTTGCCAGATGAGGTACATAAATTTATAGTCCATTTTTATATAAATCTTCTGAATTCCATACTGCATATATTGCATATATACCAGGTATAAACGTTGGGCTGTAACTAGCCTCTTTCAAAAGTTGTGCCAAACATATTTGCAAAGCGGAGTGAGGTGAAAAAAATTTTGGCTAAGGGTTTTCGGGCCACTGAAGGCCCTAAGAAGCTATAGAAAAAATGATGCAAAATCGTGCATTCTACACGTTTCCCAGACCCTTTCTTAATCTGAAATGTAAGTTTTGTTTCAATTATTTTTTTCAACAATATTTTGGTCTCAAAGCAAAGTATATAGATTCCGTGTAAGACTTTTAGTTTTTAAGGACATCAAAGACCAATATGTAAGATAAAGCAAAAAATGTAATGTAGTTAAGTTTGTGGCTTCTATTTTTTGTTTTTGCTTTTTTTGGTGTTTCGGCTTGCAGAAAATCTTTTGTACCTGTCAATTATGTGGTTTTTTTTTTCCAACTTAGGTTAAGAGGGGCTGATTATCATTGATATAACCAAGGGTCCAGAAACGGTCATATTTGCCAGACATGACCGAATCTGAAATCAATTTGTTCTAAACGACAGATTGGGATTTGGGACAAATTTTTTTTTTTACAGAAATAATTTCGGTCATTTCGTTGAGATTGGGTTTATTAATCACCATTTTTTTTCACTTGTATTTGTTTTGTTATCCCTTTCCTGTAATAAAACTGCCACTCCTGTATAGTATTATAATCCTGAGGGCCCTCGTGGTAACTATATTAATGCCTCCGGGAAATATTGGCTAATGATCGCTAATCTCTTTTCACCTGTGTTTGTAATTAACACCGGATTCCTGACATGGGTAACAAGCTCAAAACTAATTATAAAGAAATTAAAATTCCATGACAGCTGTCTTCATTATCTAATTATTTTTCATGAAAGATAATCGTCGATTCTGATTTAAAAATTAAAATTTAATTTAATTTACGTAGAAAAAGTAATTTTTCCAGAGTAACACACATGCTTTATTTACTATATAATACGCATGCTTGAAATTCTTTCTCAGCAGATTAGACACTTAATGGTAAAATGCAAAATGATTTTATGCTAAAAAAACAACTATTATCTGTAATAATCAAACACTTTTAAAGGTAAAGAATTTAAAAGCCGGTGATTTCCTGTCAATTTGATGAACAAACCGAATCCCGGAAAAGAGTCCCGAATTACTCGTTTTAGTATTGTTGCAAAACATCCGGTTTTAATTTTGTCTTCAAACTTGAAAGAAACATTTGCGATTTCTGAAAAATTTACCATTTTGAGTCATTAAAACCGTTTCAATTTTAAACTGTTGCCTTCCCTTAACTGTTCTTGAACGTTGCTACAAAAATGGTAAGAAAATTCATAAAGTAGATGCGATGAAACAGTCAAAACAAGGTTGTTGATGCTATGAATCTAGTGTGATTTCCACAACTTTTTTTTAAAAAAGGGCACCAACTTGTAAGTTACCTCAAATTCAAAATGACCGAAATTGTGTGAAAAAATTTCAGGATCCTTGGATATAACTATGTTGAGTAAGTTTTTCTAACACATTTCAATTGCAACTTGATGTTGTTTCTAACTGGGTACAATTTAAAGTAGTTTGTAAAATAAGATACTAAGTCCTTGAAAATAAAATTACTAAATTACAAATGGAATGCAACACTAAGAGAATACATAAGGGCAATCAATGAACAAGAGACAAACCTGGGAACAGAGAAAACACAAAACGACAAACAAAAGACAAATACCACTGAAAACTAAAAATAAATGAGAAACATTGATCCTGAAAAACGGGGGGCTATGTCAGAGGGTGAACAGAACTTGCATATGAAGACCAGCTTTTGTTTTTCAAATTTCCTACATGAGGCATTTGCCTCAATTTAGTTACAGCCCTGTAATAAAAGTGAGATAAATGTTCCTGAGACAATATACCTCAATTTAGATGAAACCGATTTTCAGACATTTCAAGTACATAAATATTTATACATTGTATTATCAAAAGATTTAGAAGTTTTTCCTGAAAAAAATGTGAAAAAAGACGAATTTTGGAAGAATCTGGTGCCATCTCATACTTTAGAATAGCATTTATAAGATGGATTAAAAGACTTGCTGAGTTATTTATTTTCAATACGTTGTAAGTCAGGTTATTTATTTCCAATCTACCACAGAACAAACCATTCACTTTTAAATACACACCATTCAGTGGTTCACTAGAAGAAGTTCAAAATGTAAAAAGTTAACGAAGACGACGACGGACAACATCAACGGACGCCAAGTGATGAGAATAGCTCACTTGGCCATTCGGGTCAGGTGAGCTATTCTCATCACTTGGCGTCCGTTGATGTTGTCGGGCCAAGTGAGCTATTCTCATCACTTGGCGTCCGTCGATGTTGTCCGTCGTCGTCTTCGTTAACTTTTTACATTTTGAACTTCTTCTAGTGAACCACTGAATGGAATGGAACCAAACATGGCATGAATGTTCCTTATGAGGTGCTGACCAAGTGTTGTTACTTTGAAGCTGATCCATCATCCAAGATGGCCGCCAGCAGGGGACTTAGTTTAACAGGACCCTATGGGAAATACATACAAATGTCTTCTTTTAGAGAACCACTGAATGGAATGAAACCAACCATGGCATGAATGTTCCTTATGAGGTGCTGACCAAATGTTGTTACTTTGAAACTGATCCATCATCCAAGATGGCCGCCAGCGGGGGGAACTTAGTTTAACATAGGACCCTATGGGAAATACATACAAATGTCTTCTTTTAGAGAACCACACTATGGAGTGAAACCCAACATGGCATGAATGTTCCCTATGAGGTGCTGACCAAGTGTTGTTACTTTGAAGCCGATTAATCATCCAAGATGGCCGCCAGTGGGGGACTTAGCTTAACATATGACCCTATGGGAAATACATACAAATATCTTCTTTTAGAGAACCACTGAATGGAATGGAACCAAACATGGCATGAATGTTCCTTATGATGTTCTGACTAAGTGTTGTTACTTTAAAGCCGATCCATCATCCAAGATGGCCACCAGAAGGGGGACTTAGTTTAACGTAGGACCCTTAAGGAAATACATACATTTGTCTTCTTTTAGAGAACCACTGAATGGAATGAAACCTAACATGGCATAAATGTTCCTTATGAGGTGCTGATGAAGTGTTGCTACTTTGTTGCCGATTTACTGTTCAAGATGGCCCCTAGGATTTTTTTATTAAATTACAGGGTCAATATTAAACCAAATTTGGCCTCAATCATTATTTGGGTATCTGTTATGATTTTTATCTATTTTTACATGATTTTCAAAACCAAAGTAGAGTCAGGTGAGCGACACAGGCTCTTGAGAGCCTCTAGTTGTTATTATCAAGGCTGAGTTATTTATTTTCAAAATCCTCCTAGCCCCAAAGAATATCAAATGGTTGTCCCCTAAGAACACATGATCTTTATAATATGAACTTCATAAATCAGATGCCAAAAGATTAATTGTTCACCAAACAAAGAAATGCAATAGTTTGAAAGCAGTACATTCTCATGTAGTTAAAATCTTTTGTTTAGGATGTTAACCATTTATTTGTGGTGAAATTAATTTGAAACTTAGTACACATGTTCCATATAAAAGAGGGACGAAAGATACCAGAGGGACAGTCAAACTCAGATTGAAAATAAACTGACAACGCCATGGCTAAAAATAAAAAGACAAACAGACAAATAATAGTACAGAAGACACAACATAGAAAACTAAAGACCAAGCAACACGAACCCCACCAAAAACTGGGGGTGCTCTGGAAGGGTAAGCAGATCCTGCTCCACATGTGGCACCTGTCGTGTTGCTTATGTTATTACAAATCCGGTAAAAAGTCTAATTCGGTAGGTCACATTCTTGAAAAGGGAAGGGTATTGTAGTTAAGACATAAGGAACATATCCGATATCATCTGTGAAACGGTTATTGCATAACGGTCAACCAACTCGTGATGGCGTCCGTAAAATTTACGAAGGGATGATTTCAACTTCACCATTTGGAACTCTTGGTTTAATAGCTTCCTTGTGAGCAGTAATCTTCTATCAAGGAAATCATGATAGGAAATACAAGCCCGGGAATATCGTATAAATGGGGAGATATATACTCCGTATGCACGCGCCATATGGTGTGACATAAAATAAAAAGTCATTAATCAAAGAGAGAACAGACAAAAAGGAACACAGCAGTTTACAAAAGACTTCATTGAAATCTAAAGACTATTTAGGTGATCCTCACATAAACTTGGGGTACCCTCAGATGCTCCAGAAAACTAAGCAGATCAGGCCCCGTATGCTCTTGGTATGCACAAAGTTGGTGATAAGTTTCATCGATTTGATGTCACAATCTAGGCAAAAAAGAGATGGTTTATGACTGAGAATTTAGAACATGTGATAGTGGAGGCAAGATCTGGAATATTGCATCTGAGATAACTGAGAAATATATGCTATGTATATGGAGGCCCTTTGTGAATGTTTCTTCATAGAAAGTTCACAAATTGAAAGCCGAAAAAGTTTGGTTTTTTTGTACAATTTCATTGGAAACATGATTTGCAAAATTGATATTTACTAAAGTTGGAATCAATCCAAGACATAACTTGAGTGAACGCTATCGGTCCCAAATGTTAATTTTACTTTTTTGGACTGTGATGTTCATTTGCTCCATCTTACAGTAAAATTGAGAATGGAAATGGGGAATGTGTCAAAGAGACAACAACCCAACCAAAGAGCAGAAAACAGCTGAAGGCCACCAATGGGTCTTCAATACAGCGAGAGAATCCCACGTGCTTCAGCTGGCCCCTAAACAAAAATGTGTAAATGTTCAGTGATGATGGACGTCATACTAAACTACAAAATATATAAATGAACTTAAATAAAAAATCATACAAGACTAACAAAGGCCAGAGGCTTCTGACTTGGGACAGGCGCAAACATGAGGCGGGGTTAAACATGTTTTTTGAGATCTCAACCCTCCACCTATACCTCTAGCCAATGTAGAAAAAACAAACACACAGCAACACGCACAGTAAAACTCAGTTTAAATGAAATCCTTGTCAGAATAGGTAACAAAAGAAACTAAACAAAATGACTGATACATAAATTAACAAAGGAGTACTAGCAGTTACTGACATGCCAGCTCCAGACCTCAATTAAACTGATTGAAAGATTATGTCTTCATCATATGAATATATATATGTGTTTATATAACCCAACTCGTTTTCTATGCCCATGAATGAAGTGGCATTTTGGATTTCAATAAGTGTAATCTATGTATTACAGGTAATATACATTATTTATTTAGGGATTTCGTTACCACAAATAACTTAATATCTTTACTAAATTCTTCCATATACAAAGATTTGGTTTGGGAGTTTGGCTGTAACTTAGAAAACTTATTTAAAACAGAATAGCACATCCTAATTTTTATAGTGATGTGGATTACAGAGCCTTGAAGTTTAGAAACGATCTGGGTAAACTTATCAATCCTTTAAATAAACTTATTCTGAAAGGTTACCAATTCAACACTGTAATTGGATCTTTCATTCTAAATTTTATTGTTATACACATATGCACATTCATGGTACTACAGTCTGTTGATATCTATATTTTGGCTTTGCACAAGATCTTGTTTTTCTCTGATTGTTAATGATGTCAGATCTGTACTTTCTGTCTTTTTTTGTTGTGAGGGATGTATTAATACCCTGTCACTTCCGTTCTGTGATTTTGTTAGATGATTTCTAGTTAGGATAGTTTGTTCTTTTGCTGTACTGTTACACCACTCTCCCAGGTTAGGGAAGGGTTGGCACCTTGAAACATGCTTAACCCTGCCACATTCTATATATGCCTATCCCAAGTCAGGAGCCTGTAATTAAGTGGGTTTCTTTTAATGCTGTTTCTAATATTTGTTTTTTTGTTTATTGTTATGAAAGTTTGTTATTTTGTTGGGTGAGGGTTTGGGCCTTTAAACATGTTTAACCCTGCCACATTCTATATGTGCCTGTCAAATCAGATGCCTGTAGTTCAGTAGTTGTTGTTGGTACATGTCTGTCATATTTGTTTTTTTCTTAAATTGTTTTGTTAGATAAGGCTGTTAGTTTTCTCAATTGAATAGTTTCATATTTTTCATGTCAGGCCCTTTTATAGCCAACTATACCATATTGATTTTTCTCATTGTTGAAGGCAGTACTGTTGACTAGAATTGCATACATCCATTCTTTTCACTTGAATGTTTATGGATAGTTAGATTTCTGCTACAATCTTCTTGTTTCCTTTAAAGAAGGCTTCTTTATTTTGCAGTCAGTTCGAAATGAATGATATCAAGTCTTCTTTGACTGTCCATGGCCTTAAAACACTTAATCCCTGGGATGCGTTTTGATTGATTTTAGTCTCTGATGCATGATCTTTTGTTAATAACTGTTTTTGGCTTTTAACTAGCTTTCAGTATCTGTGAGTACTCTCAAATTGTACTTTCTGGTTGATTTGATCTGTTGAAACAATCTGTTATGCATTTTTGTTATTCAAGTGTTTGCTTGTTGTCGTGTTATATCTCGTCTCACTATTTTTTATAGGTACCAATTTATTTACGATAGATTTTCACTTCTGTTCTCGTACTATGAACAACAAAATTGTTTTGTAAAAAATATTTCGGTACTCCTAACAACAAAATTATTATATTTAAAGTTACCTGTGTACATTATTTTATTTAACACCTTTTGTGCCAGGTTATAGTTGTCTTTTTGACATTGTTTTACATTTTATATTTATATTATATCATAGAACAAATTTTTCGTTCAGTGAATGTTTACTTGTTTTGTTAATATTTCTTTTTGATCAAGTTTAGCCTTAACGATTGATATTTTATTTTTGTTTCTTTCATTATTGTAATGTTATACTACTGTTTCAGGTTAGGGTGAAGGTTGGCACCTGTTAAAACATTTAAACCAGATGCATTTGTTTCATCCGTCCTTTGTTCAGTGGTTGTCATTTGTTGATGTGGTTCATAAGTGTTTCTTGTTTCTTGTTTTTTTTTTATAAATTAGACCCTTGATTTTCCTGTTTGAATGGTTTTACACTAGTCATTGTTGGGGCCCTTTATAGCTTGCTGTTTGGTGTGAGCCAAGACTCTTTGTTGAAGGCTGTTCTTTGACCTATAATTATTTATTTTTTACAAATTGTGACTTGGATGGATTGTCTCATTGGCACTCAAACCACATCTTATCTCTATTTGTTATTTATTATGCAGTTGTATTGATATTCAAGTATCATATTAACTAACATACAAATAGGGTTTTGGAATTGTGAATGTGTTGTCACTTTTCAGTTTTGCTTGAATGCTGAATGTAATTAATTGTGCAAATTTGAAAATTAATAGTCAATTAGATAGCATTCAATACTCTGTTACAATGTCAATAAAAAGTTTTTGAAAAGCTGGCAACTGATATTTAGCTCTTTATACATCCACTGTGTTTTTAACGTTTAACTGCAATGTAGATTACACTTCATAATTATGTTGTTGGATATCAAAATTAGACTGAAAAACTTTTCTTTCCAGGTAATTGATGCTTTTTTGCATCAACTGACTTCAGAATCAGAGAAAACAATATACATTAACAGTACTATTATGACAGCAATTGCATCTAGGCAAGCAGATATACATGGCTGTTTACAGGAGGTAAAAATATATTTATAAGTATATTGCACAAACATTGTAAAAATGCAGATATTTTTAAATTTGTTTTTAATTTCAAAATTAATTAAATTCCACAAAATGTCCAGTAAAACCTGTATAAACCCACCAATTAGGGTGCTATGAAAAAGGACTGGTTTGGACACTGGGTTGTTTTTTCAGGTTTCTAGATTGACAGGAAGTTATTGCTGTGTGACGTCAGCTATACTGACGGACTTTAAAAAACACAACACATATTTTGTTTATTTTTTGCATCAAATGATGACTTATATAGATATAAGAAGATGTGGTATGAGTGCCAATGAGACAACTCTCCATCCAAGTCGAAATTTATAAAAGTAAACCATTATAGGTCAAAGTACGGTCTTCAACACGGAGCCTTGGCTCACACCAAAGAGCAAGCTATAAAGGGCCCCAAAAATGACTAGTGTAAAACCATTCAAACGGGAAAACCATCGGTCTAATCTATATAAAAAACGAGAAACGAGAAACATTTATGAACCACATCAACAGACGACAACTACTGAACATCAGATTCCTGACTTAGGACAGGGTCATTTCATTGCCTATCATGCTTCCCGTACTCCATTTTGAATAGAAAAGTCAATACTTGAATTTCCTCAAACAATCAAACATCAGGGAATTTTGACGTTGCACGAATTTCGTGACACAAAAAATAATTTTTTGAGAATTTTTTCTTCGTTAAACATTTCCTTGAATCCATTGCCAAGTTTTAATCAGTAAAAAGTTGTTCATTTTCCTTTTTGTCATGACTGAGAAATGAAAATTGAAATTAAGTCATTAAAAATTTCCAGACAGAATTTAGTGCACATTTTTTTTAGAACAATTTCACGCTATAAAATTACTTTTAAATCGCTAAAAATTCAGAGCAGGTAGTCATAACTCGTAAGTGACCACCTATGGACCTGGTCAACCTGTTACGTCATTTCAATCAAATTAGGCAACATCATTTGCAACACAGTATAACGGCTACAAGTTCGTCAGTTTTTTAACAAGTCATTGGATGTCATGGCAGGCAGATTTACATCAGCAATGTTTCATGTATCCTGGAATGCCACATAATCCACTTTAGTAATGTTTATAAAGGTTTCAGTGTACACCACATTACAGCAAAAACAGACTGAAATGGGTGGAAATGGGCAAAATCAGAAGGAGGAAAACTTGACTGAAAACATTTCCAACAGTATTGGTAAACCTTTCTGTCAATCATTTAGGGATTTTTAACAGCTAGCTCTCTTTGCCTTTGACAGTTGACAAGACCAATAATGAAGAGAAAACGATGATTTTAGTGCATACCACATGATTTAAACGTTAAGCAGGACGCAATGAATTCAACTTTCAAATTTCAAACTTACCTTAGGCGATGAAGAAATGAATCAACTTTATATTCAATTTAGTATTTGATACGTAATGTGTATTTTAAAATGAAAAACCCAAAAACTATTTGAGTGTTGCGTGTCTAAAGTCTGTCAGTATATTTTGCATGTAAAAGTTGTGTCTAATTATAAACTGTAAACTAATAATTGAAATGCTATGATAATCTATTTATTAAAGGTCATGTCATGACTTTTGCAAAATTATTTTGGACATGAACATTACAAGTTTTACCTAACTTTCCACCATTTTACCATGCAAGTTCTTGTCTTCAGTTATCGTTTTCATAGGCTTTAAAAATTTGAAAAATAGGTTGGTCCCTGTATTTAAAAAAAGGAACATATAACAGTTTTTTCATATCCTTGTAGGTCAAATTGACCTTGATAGCATCAGTCCCTGACTGTTCAGTTTCATTTTCACTTTAAATCCATTGTTTTCATTTGCATCATAGTCCCAGTAATGTTTGAATTGTACAAGGAGAGTGTCTTTTAACCTTCATTGTACAATGTATATGATCATTATAATATTTTGTTATACTGTTAATTCAGAAATTATTGTGAGGTTTTTGTTAATACGAAAAATGCTACTGGATGAGTACCGCAATAATAAAAACTTGCATTTTTAATTGAATACATACATCTGTGAGAAGATTTTCCGAAAATCATAATAATTAATCATGCATTTTCATCAATTTTTAAAAAATCGCAAGAATTAATGTACAGATGAATTTACAGTATACATTTCAGAACTCAGTCAAAATTATGGTTTATAGTTATGATTAGATTAAACACTGTTTTGATTGCTAATGGTCTTGCTGTTAAAATGTTGTTACTATCACTATTTGTAGGTCAACTTCCAGGACTATGATTGCATTGTTGGAGCAGTTAATGAAGGACAAAATCACTGGACATTATTGGTATGTCAAGATATTTGATTTGAACATAGACCTGAAACATAAGTTGTACATTTCACAATCTGCAGTCATATGTATATCCAGTTATATTTTAGTCTGAAGATTCTGTATACATAAACAGATAAATTTAGAGTTTAAGTCTTTTCTTATTGCTGCTCATGTACAGACAAAATGCAAAACATGCTATATATCTCATTTAAGAGCCCCCCAAGGGTGATTGGGGAATAGAAATATGGTCACTTGGTCTTCTTCCGACCGGCAGTAAAACGCTTGCCAAAGTGGGGCGTCTGTTTGGCTGTGCGGGATGTACAAGTTTGCTGCCACATCCAGTCAGAATGGGGACGTTAAATCAGATGCCTTGTGTTAAGAGAGTGCCACTCTCTTTGCATGTTAAGAACCCTTGCAATAACTCTTTCAGGGGTCCATAGGTGGCCTGTTGCAAGGCAAAATTTCCTTCCCTATCCAATATACCCTCATTTTCCAGTGGCAGTCCAAATTTTCCTGACCATCATCCCGGATGGCCTCTATTACATCACCTACCAATTGAATTTATTGTTAACTTGTTCTCGTTCTGAACATGCATGAAATATTTGCCACTGGACATTAAGCAACCAACAATCAACAATCAATCAATTGTTTAAAAGAGAGGCCAAAGATGCCAAGGAGATATTCGAATCAAATAAGTCAAGAGGCTATAAACACGACATGCCAAAAAATCAAAATTTTTCATTGCCTCCTTTTTAAATTATGTCACTAATATTTAGATGATGTGAGCCATTAGGCTTAATCCAGAAAACAAATATCTTGGAGATGTATTTTACAAAGATGCAAATGTATGTAAAGTTTCTCTTTGTTTATTTATATTTTGTGTTTTATGTTTTATGTACTTTACAGGTTATTTTTCCACAAGAAAAAATGATATGTTACTATAATCCAATGGGTGAAATGTTCCTGTCTATGCATGAATTGATGGAGAACTGGTAGTAAGTATACAAGACTTATATAGTCTTAATTTGAACAATTCTTTATTAACTTGTGCTTATCTTGAATGTAATTTTTTGTTATCTTTTCTTACTGATGAATTATGTAAATTAAGAGTTGATTCATGTAAACTAATTGATCCTTTGAATAAACTTATTCTTAAAGGTTACCAATTTAACACAATAGTAAATCTTTAAATATTGTTATTACCAGTACTAACATTGATTTTTGTCAAGCCTGCGACTTTTGTCTCAAGAGTGAGACATAGCAATCCTACATTCTGTCGTCCGCGGCGGCGGCGTCCACAAATATTCACTCTGTGGTTAAAGTTTTTGAAATTTTTATAACTTTCATAAAATATCCTGGATTTCTACCAATTTTGGGAAGAAGCTTGTTTATGATCATAAGATAGTATCTAGAAGTATATTTTGTAAAAAAAAATCCTGTTTATCCGTATTTTACTTATAAATGGACTGAGTTTTTCTGCCTGTTAACATTACATTAACTCTGTGGTTAAAGTTGTTAAAATTTTAATAACTTTCTTAAAATATTCTGGATTTCTACCAAACTTTGACAGAAGCTTGTTTATGATCAAAAGCTAGTATCTAGAAGGAAATTTTGTAAACATTTATTTCCTGTTTTTCTGTATATTACATATAAATATATATATTTATTATATATAAATGAACTTAGTTTTTCTTCCAGTTAACATTACATACAGTCTGCAGTTAAAGTTTTTAAAACATTTATTAGATTCATAAACCATCCTTGATTTTTAAAAAACTTGGACAGAAACATCTTACAATCAAAAGATAGTATCTAGAGGAAAATTTTTAATATTTTTTTCCCCATTTTTGTTGAGCCTGCGACTAACAGCAAAAGTAGGCGAGACACTGGGTTTCGCGGAACCCTTACGAATTTTGTTATTTAAGAATTCAAACATAACTAAATATATATTGCTATATATGTACTCGTGATCCTATAGATACTGTTTACTTATATTTTGGCATTGCAGAAGGTCATAAGTTTCTCATACTGTTTATAACATCTCTACTCTAACTGGATGTGTTCTAATCGATACTTTAGTATTGAATAACATGATTTCTCATTTGTTGTAATTGGCTTTGAACTAGCTTTTAGTAACAATGAGTACTCTTATATCTGTGATTTGTGTCTATTGTTTTTATTCTTGTTGTTTTTGTGCCTCAACAATCTTTCGAGTTAAGCCAGTAGCAACTGATTTTTAGTTTGTTTTTATGTTGAGCTGGTGTTACTCCACTGTTCCAGGTTAGGAGAGGGATGAGTGCTCACAAACATGTTTACCCCACCATATTCTTTATGTGCCTGTCCCAAGTCAGGAGCATGTAGTACCATTCATTTTCTCTTTTGAATTGTTTTACATTTTTTTTGCATGTATTGGCCTTTGATAGTTGACTATACAATATGGGTTTTTCTCATTGTTGAAGGCCAACAACTTTAAAAACAACTATAAAACCAGGTTTAATACACCATTTTCTACATAAGAAAATGCCTATACTAAGTCAGGAATATGACAGCTGTTATTAATTCATTTGATGTGTTTGAGCTTTTGATTTTGCCATTTGATTAGGGACTTTTCATTTTAAATTTTATCGGAGGTAGGTGTTTTTGTTCTTTTACTTATTTCTATATAGGCTTATAAATATCACCTTCATTTGAACTCTGGTTTATTATTAAGTTGTCTCATTGGTAGTCATACCACATCTCCTTATTTCTATTGTCTTGCCATCATCGAAAGTTGCAGTATGGGAGACATAGTGATTACTATGTGATGGCAGTGTTAACTGTTTGTATAAAGCTTTGATTTTCAGAAGGTAGAATGTCTACATGACTGTTTAACAGGGATCACATGGCCTTGACCTCATTTCATGGATCAGTGATCAAGGTCAAAGTTACATGATTAGGTCTGTTTCTCAGATACTATAAGCAGTAGGTCAACTATATGTGGTTTATGGAATGATTATAAGGGGTTCATGTCAGTCTGGCATTTTTCATCTGACCTATAACTAATTTTCATGGTTCTGGTCAATGTTAATTTTTTATGTTTTAGTCTGTTTTCAAAGTTCTATGAGCGAAGGGTCAACCATATTTGGTGAACAGAATGATTGTAAGGTGAACATGTCTGTCTGGCAGGTATCATCTGACCTTGACCTCATTTTCATAGTTTATTGGTCAATGTTTAGTTTTGGTGTTTTGGTCTATTTTACAAATACTTAAAGCAATATATCAGCTATATTTGGAGTGTGGAATGATTGTAAGGTGTTCATGTCTGTCTGACAGAGTTCATCTGACTTTAACCTCATTTTCATTGTCCTTGCATTGGTTAATGATTAGTTTTTGTGTTATGGTCTGTTTTTCAATTACCATAAATAATAAGTCTACTATATCTGGTGTATGAAATATTTGACAATGTAAGGGTTACATGTTTGTCTAAAAAAAAAACTTTGAAAAATCAGTTACTCCATCCGGACCTGGTTCATCTAAGGGATAATTAATTGTGTCATATGCATGCATTGTCAGCCAAGGTAATCTAGATTCACTAAATAAATTAATAAAAGGGATGACCTCACAACATTTTCTGATCCGACAACTGTTTTGTTGTCTTAAGATCTAAGACTGAAAATTAGAACCATAGACAAATCTTATCAATTTACCTGTTTATGGTGACGATCCTTAATTTTTTGTAGTGATGACTTAAGGGCATACGATACAGTTACAGGGGAGGTAATGACATTGCTCACGTAAATTGTTATTTTCGCGACGTCAAACTGATTTATCGGGAAAAGATGCAGTTTTCGACTGATTTTTATCATTCAAACTGATTTAACTTGAAAACGAGTTCATGGACCCCTCTTTTTTAAAATGACATTTGGTTTGATTACGTAGGAAGATTATGGGTACCAATTTTCATGAAAAAGTCAATAGTGCATTTTTTTTTAATTTGATATATTTACAACAAAAAATTACGTTTTTTTTCTACATTCATGAACATTTGATAAATATGAGTTATTTGTAAAAATAAAATGTACAAATTTATAGAACATTTATATAAAACAGAAATTACAAGTAATTCAACAAAAAACAGCTTGTGTTTATCTTTTAAAACAAAAAGTTATGTATTTCTGTCGAAAGGAAAAATACGTCCACAAATCCGAATTTTGAGGAAATATCTGAAATTTCAACCTCAATTTACTCAAAAAGTAGCACATGATGGTACATTTTTTATAACATATTTGATTTAATCAGGTAAAAAATAGCCTATATGCAAATTTTCATCAAAATTTCATTATGGGATCAAAACTGTATCGTATGCTCTTAAGTTGATCTCTTTCAAAATTGTATTGGAAGGGTTCTAATGTTTGGAGCATTACCCTGTATATATATTTATGCCTCTGAAGGAAGTCTGTACAATGTGAGAAGTAAGTTATTTGATAGTGATTGCAATTTTTACAAGATATTCAGTTATAACTTTCAAATTTCAGTTTCTTTATGAAGAAAAGGTCAGATTTTATGCTTGATGGGGAAGGATCCTGGAAAGTACAAGTCCTAGAGCACTCAAAGCAAATGGATGGCACATCATGTGGTGTTTATGTATTGAAGGTTTGTTACATTATTTAATAAACTAACAATATTGCTATTTCTAATGACAGCCTTCATTTGTAAGTGTATATATTAGACCTAGTCAAATAATCTAAACCAGGGAAACATATTTGAAAATTTGAATTAGATAATGGTGACCATAAAGTTTGTGTAAGGGTAGCCATGTAGGAATATTAAGCAATAGCATATTAAAAACAAATAAAAAATGTATCATAATTACAAATGTAGCAATAGCTTTGTACAATAGACTAGTACATTACCAGAATTATTTTATTATCAAGTTTATTGCCTGAACAGATATTCCAGGAAAGGATGAATAAATTTCTGTAGAGCTCTTAAAGTCGTGTTGAAGCAACCAAGTCATTTTTTGTTGAATAGAATTTTCCAAATTAAATGAAACTTGTTGAAGATAGATTAAAATTTTATTGAACAGTTGATGACTTAAGCTTACAGGTCTCCCCAAACTGTTGGGTCAGCTCCCTCCTACAAATACAATTCAGTACATTCACTTTCTAAAGTATGACCTTTTGCAGTTTAAGCTTCTATTATCTCTTATGTATTAAAGCCCTATAGCTAAGTGATCAGTTGTTCAACAAGTTTTGATTCACTTTTTTGTTGAATGCAAGATTTTTTAATGACAGTTTGTACGTAAGTATGTATAATAAAACCAATAAAGAAAAAGAAAAAGCTAACACTAGAGTGAAAATAATTTATAAAATTTTAATACAAAATGGTGTTTTTTATTACTTGATTAGATGGCAGACACAGTCCTTTCAAATGGTGATGTAGGATTTCAAATGACACCAGAAGATCTACTGATGTTACTGCCTCCACATTGGTGCTGTAATAATGAGAAATCTAGGTAAAGCTTTATATTCACATTATCTGAAATAAACACTTTTCATAGAAAAGTTATCGATGAAGGAAAGAGGACAAACTTTTGTAGTATTTATTGATGACACAACATTCATTCACATACACTTGACAAAATCAAAATCAGTTCATCTGCACCTAATGCTGTTTTTCCACTCTTATTTGCAGTAAATTATTCAAAATTGAGCTAAAGGTTGCACCCCATTGCGAATGAAGGACAGAACTGTCTGTTGTATAATTTTTAAGATGTTTTTTTTTGGTTGAGCCTAGAACATTTTGTCAAAATGAGACATAGTGATCCCTCTGTCTCCATCTTTGTTGACTTCAGATAACATCAGTATTTGCTGCTTCTCTGCTAACCACAGAGCATTATGGAGTAATGCATGTCGATCTAGAACAAAGCAGTGTTAATATTCACATTACATTAACAGGTTCTTAGCCTGAATATACATCATCATCATCATCATCATCATCATCATCATCATCATCATCATCATCATCATCATCATCATCATCATCATCATCATCATCATCATCATCAATCAATCAATCAATCAATCAATCAGTACATATCCAACATCCAAAGATTTAGTGTAAAGACATCATTGATAGTATTTTTAAGGTCTTTCCTTTCACTATCAGGAAAGACCTTACTGTATTTCTTCTGATAATTATTATTAAGGTCTTTCCTTTTCCATTACTGTATTCTTCCGTTTATTATTATTATTATTCCACCAAACTTTGACGAAGTTAGCAGCCTTAACTGTAAGACATGTCGCTTTCATGTTCACACTTTGTATCGGTGTCATGAATACCTATCCGAACTCACCCTGTGAGTCAAAAATTTTGTCAGTTCGAGTATCCCTCCGAAACCTAAAAACCTTGTTATCATTTAAACACCGTAACCGTAATAGGTAGAAAAAACCGAAGGGTGAAATTTGTTCAGGACCAGACCCGGTTCTTCCTTACATTTGGATTGAAAAGATTCAACGACTCATTTGTAGGGTTATGCCCTTTGAAAATTAATCGCAGTCGGTTGGCCACCAAATCTCAGAAACCGTAATTCGTAGACACCTAGGATCTTCACCAATGATCATCAATTGATGTGACTTTGAAAAATACCTCAAGGTCAAATTTGTATGTTGACCTTGACCTTTGACCTAACACCTTGTTATGGGATAATCTCAGAAACCATTATACTTACAGAAGTTTTGGATTGGGTCATTATGGCGCAACTTTGTTACATTTTGACCTAAGAGATTTGACCTTTCTGTAAGGGGCATAACCCCTGTTTTAGGTTTCTGAAAAGACAAAATCGGCTTTTACTATTTAACCAAAGGTCCTAGACCCATGGGGTCTTCAGCAATGACATTGGGGACTAATGACCTTGACAAAGGTCAAAAGTCAAGGTCATGTCCCAGATAGCGAATTATGTGTTCTTGACCTTTTTTAAAGGATTTTTAGTGTGTTTTAAAGCTTTTTGAGGTTGACCTTGACCTTTGACCTGAAAACTTATTTATTGGATATCTCAAAAACGATAATACTTACAGAAATAGTAAAAAGTGAAAAATAATCGGGACATAAAGGCGCAACTTTTATTACATTTTGACCGAAGAGATTTTGACCTAACCGTAAGAGGCATAACCCCTGTTAACTGTTTTAGAAAAGACAAAATAAGCTTTAACTCATGAACCAAAGGTCCTAGACCCATGGGGTCTTTTGTTATGACATCGTGGACCAATGACCTTGACAAAGGTCATAAGGTCAAAAGTCAAGGTCATGTCCCAAATTCCGAATTATGTGTTTTTGACCATATTTTAAGAGTTTTGTGTGTGTTTTAGAGCTTTTCAATGCATGATACGCTTATTTAAACATATATTTTACATAATGAAAAGGAAAGACCTCTCAATTGTTCAAGAACAATTGACATTTTAATTATTATTATTCTTTCCGCCAAACTTTAACGACATTTCCCCAAAAAAGTATGCGACATGTTAAAATGATATTAGGTATCTAGTATTGGTTGACCAAAAGCTATCTTGTGGTGAGGGCACGACCGTGTAACTTTTCCTTTATAGCAGTTATCTCCCCTAACACCGAAAACCTTGTTATCATTCTAACTCCATAACCATAATAGGTAGAAAAAAACGAAGGGTGGAAATTGTTCAGGAGCAGACCCTGGTACTTCGTTACACTTGGATTGAAAAGATTCAACGACTCATTGGTAGGGTTATGCCCTTTGAAAATTAACCAATGTCGGTTAGCCACTAAAACTCAGAAACCGTAAGTTGTAGCCACCTAGGATCTTTACCAATGATCATCAATTCACGTGACCATGAAAATTGACCTAAGGTCAAAGGTAAAGGTCATGACCTAGATTTTGACCTTAGCTTGTTATCGGATTTACTCAATAACCGTAAAAGATGGCTGATAAAATGTAAGGGAGAAAATGTGTGTCTTGTCGAGATCTACATTTGTTATGTTGGGTTCAAAATTATTGGACCAACCTTTATGGACCAGGGCACCAAAACTGTTTTTCGGGTCCAAAATGATGATTTTTTGCTTATAACTCAAAAAAGGTTAGAGATAGAAAGAAACTTTGAATTGCAAAAATGTTCAGCATAATAAGATCTATAAAATTAGGTCAATATCAGAGGTCAAGGTCCCTAGCAACGACATAAAACATCTTAGCAACCATATATTTTTGAACTTAGAAGGCTATGAATAATATAAATATGAAATTTTTAATACTGGAAATGACATTTTTGTCCCTAGCAACGACATATAAGTCCTTAGCAATCACTTATTTTTTTTAACTTGAAAGACTATGAATAGTACATATTTAATTATGAAGTTAAATTTTCTTAATTTCTACTGAATTTCCTATGACGACGTCCTGAAAAAAGGCGACCATGCCTAATGACGTTACATAGAAAGAACACAACTTTCTGCAAATGTTTGAAAAGGAAGGATAAAAATCATTATAGAGACAGATTCCACCACTATAATTTGTGTATTACAATATTTCTCCATTCTCAACAGTTAAATTTTAATTATTTAAAAAGCTTGGCAAGCCTCGAGCTTTAAATATTAATATTTATCTGTATTGAGTGGAGAAATATCATAACACACTTGTTGCAGTGATGGAATCTATATGTCTCTGTCCACAATAAAAATCCCACATTCAATGATAAGATTGTATATTATCCTTAATAAAGTAAAATTGAGAATGGAAATGCGGAATGTGTCAAAGAGACAACAACCCGACCAAAGAGCAGAAAACAGCTGAAAGCCACCAATGGGTCTCCAACACAGCGAGAAAATCCCACACCAAGGTGAGCTTCAGCTGGCCCCTAAACAAACATGTGTACCATATGTGGCTTATCACATTGTTTGGCTTATTCAGTTTGTTCTGTCATGTAACTTGTCTAATTACTGAAACAAAAGTTAGTCAAGTCAACTTTTGTATGAGGTTTGAATATGTAGGTTTCCATAGAGCATTCAGATTTGTTTAGTCGGTAATGTTTCTCAATGCAGAAACATTTATTGTATAACTTTATGCAGTTGTTTTATGCTGACATTGCTGTGCATGGCTGTTTTGTACTTAAAATGTTTTATTTTTCAAGTCTGACAAGACTGCACCAGGCACTACAATCAAGAAGAACTGTCAGAGTATGCTTTATTTACTTGTTATTTATAACTGAATATTAGTATGCTGATGTACATGTACCAATGAAGGATTACAGCTTTTATAATGTTTCAACACCACTACTTAACTGTGTATAACATGGAGATGTTTATGTCATAACTTTTCACTGGAAATTGGGAAATCAATTTTGGTCAAAACTTAGTTTTTGTCTCACATGCAACAAAAGTAACAGTATGTGAGACATAGGGAGTACTATTCAGCAGCAGCATAAACTATTTGTATTCAAAAACCTTATGTTATGAAAGTTTTGCTGTCATATGTCCATTGTCCTTGACCTCATTTGCATGGTTCAGTGACAGCTTGAAAAAAAATTATAGTATTTTATGCCCCACCTAGGAGCATTTTGTTTTTCTGTCTGTGCATCTGTTTGTTCTGTCTGTTTGTCAGTCCATCTTTCCCGCTTCAGGTTAAAGTTTTTGGTCAATATAAAAAAGAATATGTGGTATGATTGCCAATGAGACAACTCTCCACAAGAGACCAAATGACACAGAAATTAACAACTATAGGTCACCGTACGACTTTCAACAATGAGCAAAGCCCATACCGCATAGTCAGCTATAAAAGGCCCCGAAATGACAAATGTAAAACAATTCAAACTAGAACAGGGTTGAACATGTTAGCGGGATCCCAACCCTCTCTCTAACCTGGGACAGTGGTGTAACAGTACAACATAAGAACGAACAAGGTAGTTTTTGATGAAGTTGAAGTCCAATCAACTTGAAACTTAAGTACACATGTTCCCTATGATATGATCTTTCTAATTTGAATGCCAATTAACCCAAATTTCAAGATCCACTGAACATAGAAAATGATAGTGTGAGTGAGGCATCCTTGTACTGTGGCACATTATTGTTTGTCATGTGAATTTTTCACTTATTAACAGTAATTAGATAACTATATTTTATATATATGGGTCCCTAACAACGTCTACATGTCCATCAGAAAAGGTTCAGCTGACCTCAATCTCATTTCAGAGATCAGTGATCAGTGATCAATGTTAAAGTAATGTAATTAATTCTGTTTTTCAAATGCTTTAAGCAGTAGGTCAACTACATGTATATGTAGTTTATGGAATGAATGTAAGAGGTACATGTCAGTCTGGCAGGTTTCATCTGTCCTTGAACTCATGTTTATAGTTCATTGGTTCATGATGTAAATTTTGTGTTTGGTCTGTTTTTTAGGTACTATAAGCAATATGTCAACTAAATTTGGTGTATGGAATATCAATCAGTCTGTCTGTTTGTCCATCCGAATATAGATATATGATATATCTGGCTATCTCCTCCTACAGTATTTGAGCTACAGCTTTAATATTTTGTAGGTTGTTTGTACACATAGTGGAAGTGTACATGTCCACAGGTTTTTTTTCTAATATTCTCAAAATATGTGGTATTTGGACTTAGTAAATTTCAGCTCATATGGTAGTTAAGTGTCGCCATCCATCGTTGTTAACTTTTACAAAATACTCATCTCTGAAACTAGTAATCAAAATTTACGTTTTTTTGCAGCTG
Source organism: Mytilus coruscus (assembly GCA_017311375.1). Classification (NCBI taxonomy): domain Eukaryota; kingdom Metazoa; phylum Mollusca; class Bivalvia; order Mytilida; family Mytilidae; genus Mytilus; species Mytilus coruscus. The sequence goes on along the minus strand of JAASAO010003517.1, from coordinate 2,795 downwards.
AACAATCCATGTGTGAATGATTCAACAAATATTTCCTCTGTTCAACCAACATTAGTCAGTAATGTAGAAAACGTCAGTCCTTCAGTTGTAAGTAGATAATCATGATAAAAAGGTAGAAAGCAAGCTTCCTTTTCAGCCAACAATACATATAGATAAAGGCAACAATATGTCAGTGTTCATTAATTTTTGTTTTATTGTTTTAAGGATTAACAATAATTTATTGTTTGAAAAAAATATTTATGGCCAAATATCTATAACTTGATAATATTTCATTTTTTATGAAATTTTGTATGCATTTAGAACTCTTCGCCTATTACTTCATTTGAGTATAAAAAATATGAAATATATATTTAGCATTGATAATTCAAGAGGTACAATCAATTAATAATTTGTAAAATAGATCTATAAAAGTATAGAATAAAATTGAGAATGGAAATGGGGAATGTGTCAAAGAGACAACAACCCGACCAAAGAGCAGAAAAGAGTCGAAGGCGACCAATGGGTCTTCAACACAGCAAGAAAATCCCGCACCCTGAGGCGTGCTTCAGCTGGCCCCTAAACAAACGTGTACTAGTTCAGTGATAATGGACGTCATACTAAACTCCGAAATATATAAATGAACTAAAATTAAAAATGCGTACATAAAAAGCGGTGAAAAATATGCATTTGTATATGCCTGTTTACTGGACTTATTGTGGTATACTGTTGTCCGTCTGTCTGACATCAACATGTTGGACAATAACTCAAAAAATGCTTAAATCAATTTTGCATGGTGAATTGTTTATATCTATTAATGTAAGCTCCATTTCAATTTTTTTAAACTTTAGATTCTACTTGTCCAAGTTATGGGGTTTTATTTATTAAAAAGGGGAATTTTCCAGTTTTCAGAAAGTTTCTGATATGACATTGAGGAGTTATGTAATTTTATTCTTTAAAAAAGCAACTAGCATATCATGGGCTCATGGCACAGCTCTTGATTTAACTTTAAATTGCATTTCTCCAAATTATGTCCTCAGAATTTTAATTAGAAATTATATGTTATGAATATTTCCGTTTTATTAGTATAAAATAAAAGCGCTCAACTGATTCTTTATTTCAGGGCCGTTCCATTAAAACATACATGGTACCCAGGGAAGGCACTTTGAAAACTGAGTGACCACCCATAGATTTTAGAGTCCTGCATAATTTTAAACCCATTAAACACAATATTTCGCACCCACCCATACTGGCAAATTTAAGTTGCCTTCCCTGGGTCCCATATATGTTTTTATGGAACAGCCCTCAGTAGAAATCGCTCATAAGTTTGATATATAGAATGAAAAAAGGGTCAAATATAAATGATTAAGACAGCAACAATTCATCTGATAACTCCTTTGGTTGTCTATAGCAAGTTAAGTTTCAGGATGATATTCAAGTACTGCTTAACCAAAAATCAATTTGATGGTTTTGACATTTACTATTCAAGACTTGTGCCCTCAGCTACCGTAAGATTTGTTTTAATTACAGATCAAGATAACAGTACTGCTTAGCCAAATCTTTTTATGACACCATTTCTATTTTTATTTTCTTGAAGTATGTATTTAAAAAAAAATGATCTATACAGTTTTGAACAATTTGTAGCTTGAAAAATAGCACAGTGACCCATAGTTTTTACTTTAATTATTTGAAAACCATGGTACAATCTACATTTTTAAAAAAATAAGAAAAAATCTCTCTGAGGATATATGTAGTGAGGATCATTATCTTTTTGGTTTGAAGGTGATATCAAAAATAAAATTAAGAAGTGGTATGATTGCCTATGAGACAACTCTCCACAAGAGACCAAATGACACAGAAATTATTAACTATAGGTCACAGTACGGTCTTCAGGTTGCACTTCTGTAAATATAATTTGCAATTTCACATAGGAACTCCCTTTGCAGCTAAAACTGTGCCTTAAAATTAAATAATCACCGCTACCATGAGTTTTAAGACTGGGAACATTCCCAAGTTATGTCTCTTTGAGATGAAACATCGAGATCAAATCTGGGAACCAGTACATAAACATAACAAAATATTTATGAATATTATATATCTCCCAAAAAGAGGCATGGCTTGTGAAACAGCTGTATTTGAAAAGTGCAACCTTCAACAATGAGTAAAACACATACGGAAAAATAGTGTTTTACAGTATCTTTTTGATTTTAACACATTGCTATGAATCATGAAGAACAGGTCACATTCAGTTTGAATTTTCATTTTTGCATTATCATTTTGGGATATCTGTGATCACTAGATCACTTAGTCATAGTTGCATTAATCCTTTATTAATAAATGGAGGAAAATACAAACTTACCAATATTGGTAATGATAAAAATAACATGCAATATTTTTTCTTTTAATTAGACTGGTGATACCAATAATGAAAAAGAAATATATGATGGAGCTGACGAAGAAACTGAAATGTTTTATGTAGAGGTAAATTGTATGAACAAAAGACCAAATGTTGGCTTATTATATCTTTATAGGGTAAAATCCAATATACCCTCACATAACCATGCCATTATGCACTTCCTATTTTTTTCTTGGTACAAATCATTTTTGGGTTGACCTTAGCTTTAAATGATATAATGCAGGCAATTTTGTTTCATGTCCAAATATTGATCTATTCTATTACTTTTTGTCATTTTCGTTCTTTTAACTTATTCAGGAGGAGGGTATGCTGTGTTAACTCAGCATATTAAAAATTAAAAGAAGATGTGGTATGATTGCCAATGAGACAACTCTTCAAAAGTAACCAAATGACACAAAATTAA